>JASDQU010243998.1:28091-56893 GCA_032191745.1 Picea mariana | reverse complement strand
ATGAAGTTTTGCATCTTTCACCTTTTCATTACCTTCATAACTACTTATCATCTTGTCCCACATAACTTTTTTTGAATCATAGTGCATGACTTTGACAAACTCAGCTTCAGCAAGTCCACCGAGGATGCCATTCATTTCCTTTTCATTAAATCTAAACTCCATCTTATCATCTTTTGAGGCCAAGACTACAGGCTTCACATATCCTGTTTCAACGACATCCCAAACATCAACACCCAAAGACATTAAATGTGTTCTCATTCTTATTTTCCAGAAGGCAAAGTTTGCTCCATCAAACATAGGGGGTCAATTAGTTGAACTTCCATCATGACTAGTCATGTTCAAGCTTATGGATATACCTTTGATCAAAGGCACTGACTCTGATACCAATTGTTGGAAATATAACTGAGAGGGGGGGGGTGAATCAGTTATGTATATAATATTGAAACTTTTCCTGTTATTTTCTTATGCTTTCTAGATTATTATTTAATGTGTTGTTGATAACTTAACATGCATAGATATACAATATTTGATCAATCACAAAGAATACATAGAGACACTGATTTTCATGAGGAAACCCATAAGGGTGAAAACCTCTTCTTCTTAGGATGTCAATCAAGCTCCAACTTTCATCTACATCACATTATTTGATCTCCAACTCAAATATGAGGCTACAACCTCTGATAGAAAGCTACAACTTGCAGAGAGCACCAAATCTCAGATTTCCATAGCACCAACTCCCAGAATATCTTCTGGCACCAACTAGAATTTAGAGGACTGCAATCCTCCCTAGTACGATCCTACCACCCTGATTGAATCGTAAAAAAACTTTACTTACATACTCTATCTCTGATATGGCCTGTTATAGCTCTATGTCTCCTCTACCTCTACCATCTTCTATTACTCTGTTTCGCCTCTATACTCTGCTCTTTCTCATGTTGCGCACTCTTCTTACTTTGTTCAACTTCTCTTCTTCCTTTATACTTTGTGTTGTCTTTGCATTCTATGCATTGCACCTCTGATATCCAGTTCATGTCCTATACACGGTCACATTCTACCCACATGCATAACTATCGAAAAATCACGTTATCTCCTCTATTATCCATGTCTTTCTCACCTCAAGTCCTCTACCTGATCATCATCCAAACTCTTCATCTTCTCTGGTGGTTATTCTGAATCTATTCATCATTAGCGGGCATTATCCTAATATTCTCTCGCTTCTCTGGAAGTCACAAATATTTGTCTTCTCTGGTAGTTACAGTCAGTTGTTTTTGGCTTCTTTGGCTTCTAATCCCCTTCCTTCACGTGACCACCGGTGGTGACCAGATGCCTATTCAAAAGGCACTTCCCAATCTTGGTCTAGTGAGTGCTAGCTCCATTTCTCGATATGACCTTGGGCGAAGATATCATGTGACCACGAGATTGTGGGCACGTCCAAAGGTGGTTTGTATCAAGCTACTTTTCTCCCCACAATTTACCTCGAGCATCCACATGTCCTTTCTCCAAAACCGTGGGTTCGATTGCGGCCCGCCTTCAACTTTTTAAAGTTCACGCATCTTCAATCCCTGCAATGTGACGGGACCGTTGATCTCACGATCTTGACGGTGCTCTTGAATGGGCAGTTCATATTTGTTATTTCACAATCTGCGGATCAGATCTAACCTTCCTAAATCAACGGCTATGATTTATTTCATGATCCGAGCTTCGGGAGTTTCAAATCTCAACCCTTTCTTTCCTCTGTACATCAATCTTCTGGAGTTGACAATCCACTAACGTGTGTCCCTCTTGGATCAACAGTCGAGATCTCCTTCATGTCACCAGACTTCGAAGATTTTGAATCTCAAATTCTCATTTCTTCTGACTGGATATCTTCTGAAATGGAAGATCTGCTGACATATGTCCTCCTTAATCCAACGGTTATCCTCCGCTCCAGGACTTTGACCTTTTCGACTCTTTAGCACTTCGATTTTCCATGAACGCTTTCACCTATAATCAATGATCTATTGACATGTACCCTCCTGCATGATCAACGATCATGAGTGACTTTGGCACTTCGGGCTTCGGGAGTTTCAACTCCTATGCACTCGTTTCTCCTGAAGTGCTTTCACCCAAATGCATAATCTTCTGACACGTACCCCTCTTGGTGAACAAAGACTAGGGTCTTCTTTGGGTCTTCAGTGTTCGGGACTTTGGGACTTTAGGCTAATCATTTCTTCATTCGCCTCCGGAGTGGTCACTTGTTGAATAAGTCATAGGCGGTGGAGACCGCTTACTGTCAGTTAACACTTCCACTTACATTTTCCTTCCACTAAACTAGATCAATGGTTGAGAATGCACTCAAAGTTATCTTCATATCGAACAGTTGAGAGCGACTTTGAAACTTCATCCTTTGGGACTTTTGACATTTGTTGGTGATGAAACTTCCAAAGTAAATCTCTCGTAGTGGCGTAGCTTGCTTACGTCACTTGTTGACATGGCACAAGCCAATTTCCTCTTGACACTTGTCATCATCTAATTATGCCATGTGTACTTGTTGACTTGGTCTTCCACATGTCCTTGTTGATGTGGTCTGCCACATGTCCTTGATAAGGTGGTCTGCTAACGTGGGTGAGATGTGTAGGCAGTGTAGTGGAGTGTGGAGGTAGAGCGTGATAGTGGAGTGTGACGTGTAGCAGGTAGTGGAGTGTGACATCTAAGTGTGGAAGTGGTATGTATGAGTGGTTTGGTGTTTTACTCAGAGGGGGGGTTAGGCAGTAAGTGGTAATGAGCGAGGGGGGTCCAATTTTACAAGGTGACATGTATGAGGGTCCCACATGGGAAATACCACCAACTCGGAAACCCCCCACGGTTAAAGGAATAAAGTTCGAGGGGGGTCTGATATTCCCTATCGACCATAGATCTGAGTGCCCGATTATCGGCCACTGAGATTAGCGTTCCCTTATTTTAAATTAGCATGTTCTTCCACTTATTTTGATCCAATGGCTGACATAAATTCAGATGATCGAATTTTTAATCGTTTGGCCCCGCTTGTCCTATCCTTCTTTAATTCAATCCGATGATTGTTGGTCCTTTGGATCGGTGATCCAATGGCCACTTTCACTCTTCCTCCTGAGATTATGATCTCTCTGACTTAGAAGGATTTCTAAGTGTTCACGTATCTCGACATTTTCTCCTTCTGCGAGTCCATCTCTTGGACCTCATCTGCACTTCTAGAAACCGTTATCTCTTCTAAACTTTCTCGTCTTCTGTGCTCTCAAGGTTTGGTTCATTGTTTTTCTTTCCATCAATGACAAGCAAATTCTTCTTGTAAACATGCCAACACTTGTGAGGAGGATCGAACCCTAGGGTCTAAGGAGGAAATATAGGAGTTGATTCATTCCTATTTGAAAGTGATAAAGGAGACAAAGGAGAGGATGTAGATCCCACTGTGACAATTATGGCACCCAAAATGGCAATTCAATCCCATTGAAATGTTGATTATGTGGTAAAATAGGGATAAATTTATGTTATGGAAAAATTTATGGTGAGGAGTAGGAGATCATTCCTCCCCACAAATCAATCACCATTTTTATTATTTTCCATGTGTGTGGTAATTTATTAGCTCTAGAACAAGGTAGGAAAATCCACAGTTATGCAGTTTTAGGGCATAAAACCTAGCTTAATCACCACGTTGAGTCTTCTACTTATGTGTATCAATTTATTAGCTATAGAACAAGATAATAATTTCCATGGTTATGCAATTATGGGGCATAAAACCGAACTCAATCATCATGTTTATCACTCTACCTATTTGCATTGATTTAATGGATCTAGAAAAAGGAAAGAAAACCAAAATTATGAAATAAGAATAGCCACCCTAATGAAGTTGCATTGTAGCTAACATTGATGATATGAATGTCTCTCTCTTAAAATATTTTATAGTACAAAACTTCCTTCATACTTGAATATCTATCTGGGTGAGGGGAGTTGATTACAAGAATATTCCCAAAAATTATCCATATTACATCTCTTATATCACAAAATATATTTTCAATAGTCATCCCTATCCCTCTTTTTTCATTCTTCGATATACAAATATCAACTAGGAAACTCAATGGTTCTATCCACTACACAAATATACAAATCTTATTTATGTTGGAATACTAAGAGGGGGGGGGGGTGAATCAGTATGAGCACTTTTACCACTTTTAACCACAATTTATGAACTTCAACTTAATCAACAATATATCATCATTATATCATCATTATATTATGATCATATAAACATAAGAAACATCACATCAACAACATCAAATCAAGTACACAGTACACTAGAATTTTCATGGAAACCCAAACGGGAGAAAAACACATAATGATTTCTTATATATCTAAGAAAACATTAATTGGAAGCACCAACTAGAAGGAGGCACCAACCTGAAGGAAGCTCCAAATCCCTAGATTCTCTGGCTCCGGCCAGAAAGAGGCTACAACCCCCTGATTCTCAAGATCCAACCTGAAGGAAGCTCCAACTCCATGATTTCTCTAACACCATCCATAAGGAAGTTACAACCCCCTTTCCTTGGCTCGTCCTGTCACCCTGAACTACAAGTGTAGAACAGTTGTCACTACCACAATTTTTTCCATTGTCATTGTAATTGTCATTGTCACTATCACTGCCACTATCACATCCACATATAACATGTCAAATTGTCATTGTATCCAACCTGTCACTGTCAACCTATCACATCAACATGTCTAACCTGTCACTATCATCGATACTCAACCATATCCTCTCACATGGATCATATACCAAGAACACCTCTCAACTAGATGTCCAACATCACCAACACATGCCTCTACCAATCATGTACCAAGAAAATGAACATACCATCACAAGATATGTGTCTCAACCATATATCAAAGAAAGTACCAAACCATTAACCTATACCATACCAAACATCAATTGTGTACCACAACCTATACCAAATTTTGCATCAACCATGCACCAACAATTGTGCCAAACCGTGCATCAACCATGCACCATAACTTGTACCATATGCCTCAACCATCAACCATGTACATAAACACCATACCAATTACCAATCTTGTACCATACTATTAGTCTCTAATTTTGTCTTGGTTTAGTGAGAAACCCTTATTCTAAACCCTTCTTACTTACACTTCAATTTTTGTTTCCAGTTGATTTCGATCTTTGTTTTTAGTGTCTTATGGTTTGCATTTCAGTTTTTTGAATAGTTTATTCAAGTTTGAAATTGAAAGACATGGTTTTAAACAAGGTGTCACCTTATATGCCTATTTGAACTTCATAAATTCAAATTTTGCTAAGTCATTAATAGCGCTACGGGAATAAGGCTATTCCCGTAGCACCAAAATAATCATGCCTTGATACGCGCCTGTCATCTAGATTTTGTTATGATGACACGAATCGTGGTCTAAGAGTTCGCATGTGTCCACAATAGCTTGGAATCATTTACTGATTCAAACCATTTCATAATCCGATTGCTTTGTACCCACGAAGGTCTCATTTTAAAATCGCCCAATTCTCAATCATCACTATATTATACCTTTCTCATTTGCTGAATTTAGGCGTAGGTATTTGCTCAAAGGAACGTTATACACTAAAAGATTGCAGGTGGCAAATTTGGAACCCGAGGGTGCTAGTTACAGAAGCCTTGGAGTTGTCTCATGCAATCTTTAAACCCTAAAACACATATCAATATTAGAAAAATCGTTGATCCCAATCCTTGAAGGCACCCTTATGCTCTACACATCAAGACTACTAGCAAGCAATATTTAAACATGTGTTGCGTCCTCTTATTATTTGGGAAATGAATATGGTTATCCAGTAGAACATTTTTTTGTCTAAAGTTGTTCTCACAATTAACGTTGGAGCCAACGATATCGCAAGAAATTACATGGTGAATGATTCTCTACAGGTGACAGTTGGCCCTCGATTGATTGTGGAGTCACTGTGGAAAGCTTATGAAAACTATTTCCTGAAGCTGTACGAGACTGGCAGTAAGAAATTCATTGTGTTTGGCATTTCACCACTGGGGTGCAGTCCCGGGATGAGATTTTTAGGGATGAGCATGTGAAAAGGCGAATGCTATCATATTACCATGGGTTGTTTCAGCAATTCAGTTTCGAACTACAGAAAATTGTTACTCATCTTAACAAAAATCTGAAGGGAGGAGTTTTCATCTATGTGAATAACTACAATTTCATCCTCAACATAATCAACAATGGAAAGGCCTTAGGTTTCACTGAGACGGTTTCGGCGTGTTGTGGAGATGGCCCGTACAATGGCTATGTGGGTTGTGGGTTGGATGTAGGATGGTCAACTTGCAAGGATCCACATGAATATGTTTATTGGGATAGATTTCATCCAACCAAGAGAGCCCAGACATGTACCATTTGTTAATCAGGTTCCTCTAGTTCCATTATATTGACCTGTCACAGTATTGCCTCAGCATGCACCATATGTTGATGCTTATGCTTTGCAAGCATCGGATCCTTATGTCTCTGTGTATCAGAGGCAGGCTCTACCACCTTCAGATCCATTTCCTGTAAGAAAGGGGCTGGTATCGAATTTTGATTAGAATGGTGTGGATCCAAGGTTTGAATATTTACACTGTCAGAGAATAAGAGAGCATATTTACCTTGATGAGATCAATAGGGATTATTTTCCAAGAGAAGCTGACTATGGTGGAGTTGCACTGTGTAGAGCTGACTTTACATCTCTACCTGGGCATTCATATTCTTCACTGATTGGGTCATCTTCATTGTATCGATGCTGATTGAAATTTTATGATTTCTGGATGATTTGGTTGCTTACAATTTTAAATTGTTAATGTTTGGAGATCTGTTTCATGATATGTTTTAGTTTTTTAGGCTGCCAGCAAGGTGAAAGAAATCAAGCAAATCTCCTATTTCAAGCCAAAAAACTACATGTCTGCCAAGGTGGCATTTTAGACTTTATCAAGGCAGCTCTTGAGGGGTAATGTCAAATTTTCAGGCATATAATCAGAAAATTCAAACTCAAATAATAGCTAAAGGACACCTGACAGCAGTAACCTTCTAGCCAACAATAGACCCCAGCAATTCAACATACAAATCCAATAGTTAAACATTGAAAATTTCATTGAAGGATTTGATCAATCTAAATCAACATATCCAGGCAATATCTCGAGTGACATATTTTATGGAGGAAGCAGAGAACATGCCAGTTTGATATTAAAGAAGAATGCTATTGTTAAAGGGAAAAAGGAGAAATGTGTGTCTGTGCCTCAAGACCCTAGGAGGAAATCTACAAGAGTCACCAACAAGTACAGGCTAAGGCCCAAAGCCATGTTCGATTCTTCAATCAAAATAGAAGATGTCATAGTGATAGAATACCATTCTGAAGATTCAAAATTAGATATCGAACAAAATACAAGAATTTCCCCAATACATAAAGAATCATTAAAAGAAGAACCAGAAAAACTACAGGAAATACTATGTTTTTTACCTGTTATAGTCTTTATCTTCAAGAGAGGTTACAGAACAGATGGAGATGAATTTGATGAAACCAAAAGAGATTTTTGTTGGGAACATTCCCCTTCACAATAACCTCTCTCATTTTTTACACATCTATCACCATTTAAGATATTCGAATTGATCTTTGAGGGCTAATTTTCTGATAAGCTACAGGAAATACTCTGTTATTTTTTCTTGTTTTAGTCTTCTTCTTCAAGAGAGGTTGTAGAACAACTGGAGATGAATTTGATGAAACAAAAAGAGGTTTTTTTTGGGCACATTCCCCTTCACAAAAAAATCTCTCATTTTTTGCACAGATATCACCATTTAAGAGATTCGAATTGATTGTTGGACCCTATTTTTCAAGAATTTACCAGATTTGTTTTCCTGAAAAATCTCATGGACAGCAGTTGACAAGCCACCTCATCAATTCGAATTGGAGATTAGATTGGATATTATCCTTGATTATTTGAAACAAGAAACTAAACATAGATGAGGAGGTTTTCAGATCCATTTCTTTTGGATCTTGATTATTATCTATTGTTTCTATATAAACTATGTAGAATGAGAGGAACAGGTCGAAAAATTGGAGACCCAAGGGACCTTTTTGTGAAGCACATTGTAAAGGAATTATGTTCAATTTGACACTTAAGAGAAAAGGCATATGGATGGTTATACCCTCTTTTTCTACTCTGTTATTTCTTTATTCATGCTTGAATTCATATTCAGATTGCAATGCTTTTGATTCTTGGCTGTTAATTTATACAGTGAAAATTTTACTGTAAAGATTATTTTTCAAGTTTGATATCAAGATGAACATCTTGTTTCCTTATGATATTTTGAGGTAAGAATTCTAGTGAATTTGACAAATTGAAGGCTTCACCTTCCTTTTTCTTAATTGGTTTAATCCATCTTTGTGTTTACCTATTATTCAGTCAATGGGATATACTTTGTTTTAATCTTTTTTTTCATATTGTGTTGTTACCTTGAAACCAGTTTCAAACCACCTTACTCAAAAAACCCAATCATAAAACCCTCAAAATGCTTTTGCAATAAATCAATGATGCCCTAGCTTACCCTTAGCAGTCGAGTGCAACTTTAGGGACTAACACATACCATGTATCAACCATGTACATAAACAATGTACATCAACACCTGTACCATACCATGTGCCAAAAATGTATCTCAACCATATACCATATCACGCAATCATGCCATACACCATGTACCATAGGATATATCAAGTAAGTACCACCAATGGTGTACCTTAACAAAGTACCAAAAAACCAAAGATCATATACCAAGTATATGCCTCAAGCATGCACCATAAAATCATCAACATGTAACCCTCAAAACATGCATATAAACATACATGTAACTCTGTAATAGACCTGGTGTATGTGATCATGGAATTGCAGACTATCTTGAACTTTAGCAACAAGAGAATAGCATCTTCATCAAAATTTACCTTAGTCTCATGGGACTAGTTTTTGGATTAGTCACGAACCCTAACTTTCAACAAGCATAAATTTGTACATGTACTGAATAAAGGTCTAAAACATGTACCCAATATTATTCAATATCGTCTCTAAAATTTCTCCAAGTTTCACTACTTGGAACATCCAAGAAAAGGAGTTATAGGAAAAATGGAAAACCTTGTTGAATTCAGGATTATTCTAGCGAGTGAAATTGTAGAGAATTCCACACGTGGAATGTTTTATATCTAGATATGAAAATACTACACCACATACTATGGACTGTAATATATCCAATGCATTTGGTCTCACTAAATTTGGGTCATCTATGAAGAATTTATGATTGTTTTACCTGGAACACATGTTTGAGTCTAGTTTAAGGACTAGCCAAAAACCCTATATTCCACAGAGTGTATCTCCGAAAATAAAACTATCCAAAATTGGAAACTTCTACCATAGGCACCTTGATATGTATTCTCAATAGAATCCAAGTTTCACTATGAGAATCATTCTATAAATAAATTTATAGCAAAAATTGTAAGATGACCTGTAAATAACATACCTTAGAACACATTCTCACAAGACTTCATCCTCCCTTGTAATTTCGTTTGTCTTCACTTCATATTCCCTTTGAAATTATCCTTAGATATCCTTGGTTATCTCAGATAATAATTACTTTCTCACTTAGACATATATCCAATAAACTTGTGTGTGCAAATGAGAGACTCTTGATGTGTATTTATACTTTTCCAAGTGACTTCTTTACTTAGCTTTATGGTCAACTTGTAACTTTTTATTCACAATTTTTTTACCCTTTTTCCTCATTTTTGGGTCAACTAATAACTTCTTGTTGCAGCCATTTATTGCCTCCTTAACCATACTTTAGGGCGTAACCATACTTTGGGGCTTCCATCTTCAAGAGGTCATATCTCCTCAACCGTGAGGAAATACGTGGCGTACCACCTATCACCAGAAATAGAATGATGGGGACTATCCATCTATGAGTGAGTTAGATTCATTTAATATGTACTTCATGATCTAATCCCATGATCAAATATGGGATCCTTAAACACACTTAGTGTTTTCTTGTAGACTTATTCAAAGCGTCTTCCCATGAGGACCATGCTCGGAGCTACGCTATAGGGGACCACTTTGGAGACTTCTCCAAATAAACCCATCACATTAGTGGACATCAAACCACTACTTCAATGGGGAATATATCCTCAACCACATCTCTAGGGATTTTAGACTTCTCCAAGGGTTCAAATCAATCTATAAGGTTTGACATCAATAAAAACCAACTATCCAAACCAATTTTCCAACAATCTCCCCCTTTGGCATTGATGGCAACACCAACACTGATGGAAACATTAATGCTCCAACATGCATTCTCCACCTATGAACATTGCTCATCATCAATGTTTCTCACTCTCCCCCTTGGAAATCAATCCCAAAGCGTCTCTATCCTTGGGGGTTCTCCCCCTATCTTCATGCATATGTTTTTTCCTTATGTTTCCATTCCTTTGACATCATGGAAAAAATGATAAATCACCCTATTTGTATGCCTCCCCCTGTCTATATGTTATTGATCTTCCTTTCTAGATCTCTTTATCTGATGATTTCTCTTCTCTTGAATTCCCTACAAGATGTCATTTAGATCAATGTAGGGATACCTATAAGTGTTTTTCTTTTCTCTCTTCCAGTGCTTTCTAATTTTCCATTGGTGCTTCCTCTTTTAAATATCTGACATATATAAAAAAACATTCAAAACTTGATTTCTTCATTCACTTATCATGTTCACTAGACCATATTTTTCAATGATTTTTTTTATGATTTAGATTCTCCTGATAGTTTCTCTTTCCTTGTTTTTTTGTGCCTTTCCCTGATTTCCTTTATGTGACCAACTAATTCAATTGATTCCACTGATTCCAATTGTAAATACATTGTTATGCATCTTCCCTGACTGGATTTTTTTATACCTACTAAGTATCCATATTTTTCCATATATTCTATGCATATTATATTACCCGTGTTTTCTATGCCTGCTAAATATCCATCTCTATCCATATGTTGCTAATTGTTCATAACTTTGTTACTCAACTATCCAAAATGATGACCCGTCTATCACTCTATACTTCTTCTATTTGATTCCTCTGAATCTTTCTTTGAAAGTACTTCAAACAACTCGAAGGATGGTTCATTGTTTTGTAGTAGCTACTTCATAGAATAGCCCTATTAAACATTCATAATGCTAGGAGTCTCCAAGTCGGATGGCTCAGAAAAATGGAGGAATCCACCCAAATGCAGAGTAATCTTCCTCTCCATCTGTAGAATCATCGTCTTCCTTAACTTTGATTTCTTCCTTTATTCCTATGGATTCTTTATGATATTGCACTACAATTCTTGAGAGAACAACTTATTTGGCTTGTTCTTTCTCTTCTTCTTTTCTTTCTCCTACTATTGTGAATCATGTGATCTTTGGGACATGTTCTTTATTTACTTGCTCTTCTTGTCTTTATTTTATTCTCCAAAGCTTCATGTATCTGACATCGATGCTTTCTTTCATGGAGGGATCTATCATGCTTCTGCAATTTCGAGCTATGTGACCATAATTGTGGCATTTGTAACATTCAATATTATGTGGTGCCACATAAGTATCACTTCTTCCATATGATCTGCAATCTACAGACTTATTTCCAAAGTTAGTACAATTAAAACAATGACCATAAAATAAATTTTGATACCTGAGAGTGAATGCTCTTCTTTGTGGTGTAGTCCTTATGAATTCTCTCCTTAGCTGATCATGATCTTCTCTTATGTTGATCCCTTCATTCTGATTGAATATTCTCTATGCATTTAATGTGGAGGGTCTTCTTGAAGATGTATCTTTATCATTTTTCTTTGATTCTGGTTGACCATAATTCCTTCCTTTGAGAACTTCTGCATAACTCTTACTCTTTTGTTCATTCTTCTTTTCTGGCAACCTGAAGTGCTTCTCTTCAAAATTATCTATTGATGATGTGGATGTTTCTTTATTTTCATCACTCTTACTTAGCTTGACGATTTTGGCTCTCAATTTGATGAATTCTTCTTCAAGCTTCTCAACCTATTCTTCTATCTTCATCATTTGACTCTTCATGACTTCTTATGTTCAGTTTTCTTCTTCAAGTTGGATCTTCAAGGAGATGATTTCTTTTTCAAGTCTTCTTTTTTCTTGAAAAAACTCTTCTTCAATTTGATTTAATTCCTCAGTTCTTTCTTGAAGATGATCTATCAACATATTTTATCTTTCCTCTACTTTCTTTTTTCGACTTCCAAACATTGTTTTTCTTCCATCTGACCTTTGTATGTTTCTTCAATCTTGTTGGCTTATTCTAGCTGAGATTTTCGTTTCACGATGACCTGTTGGGATCCTTTGTAACTTTCTTGAGAATTATTCTTGACCAATTTTTCTTCAAGGGACTTGTTTTTCTTTCGTTCTTTCATCAATTCGTCTAGAGCACTTATTAAGTCTACTTCAAGATCTACTATACCTTCTTAAAATTATTCTTCTTCTGAATCTTTCTGATATGAAGAATATATTTATTGTTCTATACTTGCATCTTCTTTATCACTCTCTGGCTCTATGATGGGATATTCCTCAAAATAGAGATCATGTAGAGTATCCCAAAGTTCTTTAGCTGATAAACATTTTCCCACTTTCTCTTTTACTAAATCAGGTAATCCTTCCAAGATGAAATCCATTACTATTGTATTGTTCTTTTTCAATTCTTTCTTAGCATCAATCTTTGGCTTCTTTGAACCGGTGCAACCTGTAACAACTGAGTACCAAACATCATATCCATGTGCCTATAAAAAAAATTTCATTTTGATGCTCCACATCTCATACTACAGGCCATTCTGACCATCTAACTATGGTATTCCATTTCTATGCAAACCGTTTCTCTCCATGATCTTCCTTCCAGTGGTTAAATTGTTTCCTTGAAGAAACCTACTCTGATACCAATTGTTGGAATACTGAGAGGGAGGGGTGAATTAGTATGAGCACTTTTACCCCTTTTAACCACAATATATAAACTTCAACTTAATCAACAATATGTCACCATTGTATCATCTATATCACCAGTATATAATGAGCATATAAACATAAGCAACAACACATAAACAACATCCCATCAAGTATAAAGAACAACAAAATTTATGTGGAAACCAAAACAAGAGAAAAGCATGGAATGCTTTCTTATATATCAAAGAATACATTCATTGGAAGCACCAACTTCCCAATTCTCCAACACCAAGTGGAAGGAGGCACCAACCCCTGATTTATATGAACCAACCTGAAGGAAGCTACAACTCCCTAGATTCTCTGGCTCCAACCAAAATGAGAATACAACCCCCTGATTCTCAGGATCCAACCTGAAGGAAGCTCCAAATACCTTAGTTCTCCAACACCAACCAAAAGGATGCTAAGACCCCCTTTCCTTTCCCTGTGTTGTTGCCTTGAAATATAAATGTAGACCAACTATCACTACCACAATTAATGTCACTGTCATTGTCATTGTCATTGCCAGTATCAAATCAACCTGTAACCTATCAACCTGTCACTGTATCCAACCTGTCATTGTCAACCTATCACTCATCAACCTATCCAACTTGTCACTGTTATTGATACTCAACCAGATCCTCTCACATGGATCATATACCAAGGAAACCTCTCAACTAGATGTCCAACATCACCAACACATTCCTCTACCAAGAATGTACCAAAAACACCAACATACGATCACAAGATATGTGTCTAAACCATGTACCAAAGCATGTACCAAACCATCAACCTGTACCATACCAAACATCATTCATGTAACACAACCTGTACCAAACCATATATAAACCATGCACCAACACCTGTTCCAAACCGTACATCAACCATGCACCATAACCTATACCATATGCCTCAACCATCAACCATGTACATCAACACCGTACCGACTACCAATCTTGTGCCATACCATGTATCAACCATGTACATCAACAATGTACATCAACACCTGTACCATAATATGTACCAACAATGTATCTCAACCATGTACCATATCACTCAATCATACCATATACCATGTACCATAAGATATATCAAGAAAGTACAATCAATGGTGTACCACAACAAAGTACCAAACAACCAAGATCGTATACCAAGTATATGCCTCAAGCATGCACCATAACATCATCTATGTGTAACCCTCAAAACATGCATATAAACATACATGTAACTATGTAACATACCTAGTGTATGTGATCATAGACCTACATACTTTCCTCAACTTCAACAATAAGAGAATAACATCTTCATCAAACTTTATCTTAGTCTCACGGGACTAGTTTTTGGATTAATCTCAAACCCTAAATTTCAACAAACATAACTTCGTACCTATAATGAATAAAGGTTTAAAACTTGTACCCAATATTATTCAATATCATCTCTACAATTCCTCCAAGTTTCACTACTTGGAACATCCCAGAAAAGGCATTATAGAAAAATGGCAGGCCTTGTTGAATTATGGCTTATTCTAGAGAGCGAACATGTAGAGCCTACCATGTGTGGAATATTTGATATCTAGCTATAGAAATCATACACCGCATACTACAAAATTTACTCTATTTAATTCATTTTTTCTCACTGAATTTGGATCCTCTATGAAAAAATTATTATTTTTTTACATGGAACACCTATTTGAGACTAGTTTGAGGACTAGCCAAAAACCATATTTTCCACAAACTGTATCTCTGAAAATACAATGACCCAGAAGCTGGAATTTATACCACATCTACCTTGATGTGTCTTCTCAATATAATCCAAGTTTGTTTATATGAATCATTCTATAAATAAATTTATAGCGCAAATGGTAAGATGACATGTAAATAACATACCTTAGAACACATCCTCACAATACTTCAACTTCCCTTGGAATTTCACCCTTCTTCACTTTATCTTCCCTCTTAAATTTGCCTTAGATATCATTGGTTACCTCATATAACAATGAATTTCTCACTTAGACATATATTCAATAAACGTCTGTGTGCAAATGAGAGGCTCTTGATGTGTATTTATACTTTTCCAAGTGAATTCTTTAATTAACTTTAGGGTCGACTTGTAACTTATTGTTTACAACTATTTTACCCTTTTTACTCATTTTGAGGTCAACTAATAACGTCGTGTTGTATCCATTTATTGGCTCCTTAACCATACGTCTAGGCTTCCATATTCAAGAGTCCATATATCCTCAACCATGAGGAACTACGTGGCGTACCACCTATCACCGAAAATAGAATGATGAGGACTATCCATCCATGAGTGAGTTAGATTCATTTAATATGTACTTCATGACCTAATTATATGATCAAATATGGGATCCTTAAACAAACTTAGTGGTTTCTTATAGACTTATTCAAAGCATCTTCCCGTGAGGACCATGCTTAGAGCTACGCCATAAGGGGACCACTTTGGATACTTCTCCAAATACACCCATCACATATGTTGACATCAATCCACTACTTCAAGAGGGCATATCTACTCAACCACATCTCTAGGGATTCCAAACTTCTTCAAGGGTTGACATCAATGACAACCAACTATCCAAACCAATTGTCCAACAATATCCCCCTTTGGCATTGATGGAAACACCAACGTTAATGACAAAATTGATGCTCCAATAATCATGATCCCCCTATGAACATTTATCCTCATCAATGTTTCTCACTCTCACCCTTTGACATCAATGACAAAGGGTCTATATCATTGGGGCTTCCCCACGTATCTTCATGATTCTATTTTTTCTTTCTGTTTCCATGCCTTTGACATCATGGGAAAAAGGATAACTCCCCTTATCTTTATGTCTCCCCCTGTCTGTATGCTATTGATATTCCTTTCTGGATCTCTTTCTTTGATGATTTATCTTCTCTTGACTTCTCTGCAAGATGTCATGTAGATAAATGTAGGGCTACCCGTAAGCGTTTATTTTCCTCTCTTCCAGTGCTCGCTAATTGTCCATTGGTGCTTCCTCTTGTAAATATATGACTTATATAAAAATCATTCAAAACTTGATTTTTTCATTCACTTGTCATGTTCACTTGACCATACTTTTCAATAAAAAAAATTGATGATTTAGCTTCTCCTAACGGTTTTTCTTTCTCTGTTATGTTGTTCTTTTCCTTGTTTTCTTTTTTTGTGACCAACTGATTCCAATTGATTCCACTGATTCCAATTGTAAATGTGTTGTTATGAATCTTATGTGACTAAGGATTTATGTACCTTCTAAATATTCATCTCTATTTATATATGATATGCATATTCTCTGACCCATTTTTTTATACCTGCTAAATATCCATCTATGTCCATATGTCGCTTATTGTTCATAACTTTTTTACTCAATTGTCCAAAATGTTGACCCATCTATCACTTTGTACTTATGCTATCTAATTGCTCTGAATTTGACTCTACAAATACTTCAAACTACTGTAAGGATCATTGGTTGATCTATAGTAGCTACTACATAGACTCCCCCTATTAAAAAATCATAATGTTAGGAGTCTCCAAGCAGGATGGCTCAAAACAATGGAGGAATCTGCCCTAATGTGGAGTAATATTCCTCTCCATCTATAGACTCATCATCTTCCTTAACTATGACTTCTTCATTTTTTCTATGGATTCTTTATGATATTGCACTACAATTCCTGAGACTACAACTTCTTGGGCCTATTCCTTCTCTTCTTCTCTTCTTTCTCATACTACTTCAAATCTTGCGATCTTTAGGACTTGTTCTTTATTTACCTACTCTTCTCGTATTTATTTTCTTCTCCAAACCTTCATGTATCTGACATCGATGCTTTCTTTCATGGAGGGATCCATCATGCTTCTAAATTTCCGAGCTATGTGACCATAATTGTGTAATTTGTAACATTCAATCTTATGTGGGGCCACATAAGTATCAATTCTTCCTTATGCTCTGCAATCTACAACCTTATGTCCAAATTTAGTACAATTAAAACAATGACCATAAATAAATTTTGATACCTGGGAGTGAATTATCTTCTTTGTGTTGTAGTCCTTCTAAATTCCTTCCTTGGCTGATCATGATCTTCTCTTATGTTGATCCATTCATTCTGATTGAAGATTCTTTGTGGCTTGAATGTGGAGGGTCTTTTTGAAGATGTATCTTTATCATTTTTCTTTGATTTTGGCTGACCATAATTCCTTCCTTTGAGTACTTCTGTATGGCTCTTACTCTTTTGTTATTTCTTCTTTTCTAGCAACCTGGAGTGATTCTCTTCAACATTCACTACCAATGATGTCGATGTTTCTATCTTCTCATATTTCTTACTAAGCTTGACTATTTTGGCTCTCAATGTGACAACTTCTTCTTCAAGCTTCTCAACCTCTTCTTCTTTCTTCAACATCTGACTCTTATGACTTCTTCTGTTCGCTTTTCTTCTTTAAGTTGGATCTTCAAGGAAATTAGTTCCTTTTCAAGTATTCTTTATTCTTGACCAAATTATGCTCCAATTTGATTTAAATCCTCAATTATTTCCTTAAGATGGTCTACCAAAATGTTTTCTCTTTTCTCTGCTTCATTTCATTCGTCTTCCAAACACTACTTTTCTTCCATCTGACCTTTGTATGTTTCTTCAATCTTTCTATCTTATTCTAGTTGAGATTTCAGTTTCACGATGACATATTGGGATTCTTTGGAACTATCTTTAAAATTATTATTGACCAATTATTCTTCAAGAGACTTGTTTTTCTTTCTTTCTTTCATCAATTAGTCTAGAGCACTCATTAATTCTACTTCAATATCTACTATACCTTCTTCACAGTCTTCTTCTTCTGAATGTATCGGACATGATGGGTATCTTTCTTTTTATGTACCTACATATTCTATAGCACTCTATGGGTCTAGATGGGAGATTCCTCAAAATAGAGATCATATAGCTTATCCCAAATTTATTTAGCTGATAAACATTTTCCCACTTTCTCTTTCACTGAATCAGGTAATCCTTCCAAGATGAAATCCATTGATATTTTTTTGTCTTTTTCAATTATTTCTTAGTTGCAGTCTTTGGATTCTTTGAACCGGTGTATCCTGTAACAACTGAGTACCAAAAATCATATCCTATGCCTGTAAAAAAATTGCATTATGATGCTCCACATCTCATATTGAAGGCCATTTTGACCATCAAACTATGGTATTTTATTTCTATACAAATTGTTGTTCTCCATGATCTTACTTCTAGTGGTTAAAATTTTTCCTTGAAGGAACTTGCTCTGATACCAATTTTTGGAACATTGAGGGGGTGTGAATCAATATGAGCACTTTTACTAACTTTTAACCACAATATATAAACTTCAACTTAATCAATAGTATATAATCAATATATCATAAATATATCGTTAGTATATCATGATCATATAAACATAAAAAACATCACATCAAGTACACAATATACCAGAATTTATGTGCAAACACAAATGGAGAAAACCACATAATGTTTTCTTATATATCAAATAATACATTCATTGGAAGCACCAACTTCCCAATTCTTCAGAACCAACTGGAAGGAGGCACCAAACCCATGATTTACAGGCACCAACCTGAAGGAAGCTACAACTCTTTATATTCTATTTCTCCAACCAGAAGGAGGCTACAACCCCCTTATTCTTAGGATCCAACCTGAAGGAATCTCCAACTCTTTGAGTTCTATGTCACTAACCGAAAGAGGATACAACCCCATTTACTTTCCCCATACTTCCACCCTGGAATATAAGTGTAGACCAACTATAACTACCACAATTTTTGTCAGTGTCACTGCCACTATTACATCAACCTATAACCTATCAACTCGTCACTATATCTAATCTATCACTGTCAACCTATCACATCAACATGTCACTAATCAACATGTCCAATCTATCACTATCACTAATACTCAACCAGATCCTCTCACATGGATCATATACCAAGGACACCTCTCAACTAGATGTCCTAAATCACCAACACGTGCCTCTACCAAGCACGTACCAAGAACACAAACATACCATCACAGGATATGTGTCTCAACCATGTACCAAATCACGTACCAAACCATCAAATTATACCATACCAAACATCAATTATGTACCACAACCTATACCAAACCATGCATCAACCATGCACCAACACCTGTGCCAAACCGTGCATCAACCATGCACCATAACATGTACCATATGCCTCAACCATCAACCATGTACATCAATACCATACCAAGTACCAATATTTTATAATACCATGTATCAACCATGTACATAAATGCATGTACCATACGATGTACCAACAATGAATCTAAACCATATACCATATCACTCAATCATGCCATACACCATGTACCATAGGATATATTAAGCAAGTACCATCAATAGTGTACCTCAAAAAAGTACCAAACAACCAAGATCATATACCAAGTATATGCATCAAGAATGCACCATAATATCATCAACGTGTAACCCTCAAAAAAATCATATAAACATACATATAACTCTGTAACAAACCTAGTGTATGTGATCACAAACCTAGAAAATTTCCTCAACTTCAACAACAAGAGAATAACATCTTCATCAAACTTTAACTTACTCTTACGGGACTAGTTTTTGGATTAGTCACAAACCCTAACTTTCAACAAGAATAACTCCATACTTGTAATGAATAAATGTCTAAAAATTGTACCCAATATTATTTAATATATTATCTACAATTCATCCAAGTTTCACTGCTTGGAACATCCTAGAAAAGGAGTTATAGAAAAAATGGCAGACCTTGCTCAATTCTGGATTATTCTAGAGAGTGCACTTGTAAAGTATGACACGCATGGAATATTTGATATATAGATATGAAAATAATACAAAACATACTACGAACTATACTCTATCAAATTCATTTTGTCTCACTGAATTTGAATCCTCTATGAAGAATTTATGATTGTTTTACCCGGAACACCTTTTTGAGACTAGTTTCAGGACTAGCCAAAAACCCTATATTCCACAGAGTGTATCTCCGAAAATGAAACAACCGAGAAGCTAAAATTTCCACCACAGGTACCTGGATATATCTTCTCAATACAATCCAATTTTCAATATCTGGATCATTCTATAAATACAGTTATAGTGAAAATGGTAAGATGATTTGTAAATAACATACCTTAGAACACATCCTCACAAGACTTCATCCTCCCTTGAAATTTCTCCCTTCTTCACTTCATCTTCCCTCTGAAATTGTCCTCAGATATCCTTGGTAACCTCAGATAAAAATCACTTGCTCACTTAGACAGATATTCAATAAACTTGTGTGTGCAAATGAGAGGCTCTTGATTTGTATTTAATAAACTTTAGGGCCGACTTGTAACTTCTTGTTTATAATTGTTTTACCCTTTTTCCTAATTTTTGGGTCAACTAATAACTTATTTTTTGAACCATTTATGGGATTCTTAACCATACTTTGGGGCTTCTTAACAATACTTCAGGGCTTCCATCTTCAAGAGGGAATATCTCCTCAACTGTAAGGAACTACATGGCTTACCACCTATCACTAGAAATAGCATGATGAAGATTATCCATCCATCAGTGAGTTACCTTCATTTACTCCATACTTAATGACCTAATTCCATGATCAACTAGGGGATCCTTAACCATACTTAAGTTTTTCTTGTAGACTTCTTCAAAGCATCTTCCTGTGAGGGCCATGCTTAGAGATACACCATAAGGAGACCACTTTGGAGACTTCTCCAAATACACCCATCACATATGTTAACATCAATCCACTACCTCAAGAGGGCATATCTCCTCAACCACATCTCTAGTGCTTCCATACTTCTCCAATGGTTGACATCGATATCTAAGGGTTGATCTCAATGAAAACCAATTATCTAGACCAACTATACAACAATTTATATCCACTATACAAATATACAAATCTTATTTATATCCACTATATAAATATTTCCAAATTGAATGTTTCTAATATAGTTTTGGTCGAGTTTTATTAATAAAAAACATCATTTATGGTGTTTTTCCCATCATTACTCTATATTTTAAGAAATTATGAATTAATGGTGTAGTGTATGTCACATCATGATCAATACTCTCATGTGTGTGTGTGTGTGTGTGTGTGTGTGTGTGTGTGTGTGTGTGTGTGTGTGTTTGTGTGTCCTTCCAATTCAATGTGAGCAAGAATTTTATTCATTGGTTCTGAGTACACTAGGTTGGTCAATTGTTGTTAAATGTGATCCAAGAGGAAGGCCTATAAAATACGTACATGGAGATGTTATAGAGAAGTAATATGATGGAGAGAATGAATATGTGGTGGAAGAAGGTGCAATGGAGTAGGAATAATATGGGGTCATGGAGAAAATGTCACAAAAAAATATTGGGAGCATGAACAGGCATCGAACGAGGGAGTCCAAGAAGTAAAAAAACATGATGAGGTTCTTCATAATGTCAATTATGTTCTGATCAACATCCCAAATATGGGTGCTATCTATAATAATTTTAATGATGTGGGAGGGTTTCATATGGATTCTAATCCTAAGGAGTTATATTATAGTCATGATGATGTTCAGGATCACTCTAATCAATATATGTAATAAAAATCTATTAAATTTGTGATCAAATTTTATATTTTTGTGATTTACACATCTAAGAAAATAAATTGGTTCAACCATTTTGAAGCATTATTTTGGCTTAAGTGTGATCATAAAGTAGAAAACATTATATTACTATATCTCAATTTAATACATAAAATCTTAACATTATAATATAATTACTCATTCCCTTATCCATAGCTCAATTTTGTGATAATTTTGACACAAATTTAGTTAGGCTAGAAAATTCATGGTATTCTCATAAAATTCACCTTATCCTCTCACATATGTAACTAATAAGAAATTTCCTAATTGTTAATCAAAGACATGGATGGAGTCCTCAATTGATTGATCGAATCACACATGTTCTTCTAGGGATTTTTAAAGAAACAACTTCAAAACATGTCATCCAAAAACATAATCCCCTTCAAACTAATGCAAGAAATAACATTTGTTACAAGGTCTTGATCAAGAGCCTGAATGGCCTTAGGTGAATAAGGAAAAGGAAATGGTTGAGGTGATAAGACCACATAGAGAAAAAATATATTTCTAATGTAATTTATATTATTATCTTATAAAAATTGCACACATAATGCTATACCCCATATACCATCATAGAGAAATGTGGGGAAAATGTGTTCAAGCTTGATCTACCACCCTGCCTAGGTCTTCATTGAATCTAGATTATGGAATTATTGCAACTTGATAGTCCCTCTTAATTAAGGAATCATTTTCACATTTAATACCTCTCCTTGGTATTGATCTCAAGTTTATCATTCCAATTATGAATGATTATATCATTGATAATACTACCAAACACACTAATAACAAGGCTATTACACTATTCAAAATTATGAAAGTAGTACAAGTTCTTGAGGGAACCAATTTCTTCATATTCGATCGATCTACTCCATGAAAAAATGAGGAACGATTCAAAAAAACCCATACGTGAAATCAAGGTCATTTCTAAGTAGATGGGGGTGTCTGGCTAATGCTCTAATGAGATTCAAGGCTTTTTTTTTCTCATTTTGTCCCTTCCTTGATCACAACTTAAAACAAAAATTTATCATGGAAAGACAGAAAGAAGGAACTACTTGTTAGTCCCTAAAGTTGTCCTTGACTGCTAAGGGCAACCTATGACACCTCAGTTATTGCAATAGTTTATTTTTGTAGGTATTTTTGGATTTATAGGTTGTTTTGTGGGTCAATGAGTGGTTGAATTAGGAAACATAAGATTATGGTTACAAAGTGAGGATTCCACCACATTCACTTAGTCAATGACAATCACTTTGATCAACTAGATAAGGATATTTAAATAGAAGAAAAAGAAGTTGCAAGTTTACAATCTATTCACTTAGAAGAATATTAATTCCCAAATATCTTTCAGAAACAAGCGATAAATACTTAAATACAAACTATGTGACAGTTGAGAAAAAATCAAAATCTTTACTAGAATTCAACATAAACATAAAAAAACAAATGATTTGCAAATATTTAAATGCATCCAAGTAAAAGAGATGAAATTTTGACATAAGAATGAGACAATCTAACCATCAGAATGATTTTTCCATTGAGTGTAAAACGTAGCAGATTCTCAGTATACAATTCGGGTCAATAAGTCATATATCACCACCAAATTGGAACCCTTAACTCTATCAACAAGTTTCCTCTTTATACACAGAGTTGGTTTTCCTAGATCCTAGAATCTAGATATAGTTTTGATTTAGTCATGATATCTAGCTAACAAATAGGGATCACATTCTATTTCAATTATTACATCACAACAAAAATCCTAGACTTTAGGAAAAATACCTGATCCTAAGTCTAGGTTAAGATTTTACAAGATATTCTTTGACCTGAAAAGTCAAATTTGTAGTAACTACTCCAAGCAGATGCAATGGAAAAAATTGATCCTCAAAGTTGCATATGTTGGCAAAAGAAAAAGGTCTTTCAACCTCTCAAAATGTTTTATCATCTTATCAAAGAAGGGCTCCAAAATTGTCACTCTTGAATCAAAATTGTCCATTGTGTATTGACATGGTCTAGGTAGACTTTTCATTGCTAAATAGAAGATTGTCCCTTGGATATTTCCTACAAAATAGAGTTCTGCAAAAAGTATTGTTTTGTTGCATCTTTAGATATCTTCTTTCAAAATTCGTAGAGTCTCCTTTGCTTTATGTTTCATTTTCTAGACTTTATCCTATAATATGGAATTATGTATCATAAGTCTTTGATTTTGTTGTCTCGGGTCTACAATAATGGCCTCATAATATTTAGGTGTCAACACATATTTATTCTCGATCACTGGTTCTTCTTGATTTACTTGTAGTGCAGGTTCTCCTTGATTTTCTTCTATTGCAAGTATGTTTAAGTCAATAGACAATTTGGGATTTCTAGGTTTCCTTTCCTTCTTGTGCACCTTTGCATATTTTTCCTCAACAATGTCTTTTGTTGCAAACTTAGGTAAAATGGGTGCTCATTTTTCCATATAAAAATCTATCATCTATGGAATTTCCCTTGGTGTATGGATTGATATCCTTTCTTGCTTGGTTATTCCAGGGGTCTTATCATCTTAGAGAGAAGATTCAATTTTTGGAATTGGTTGCTTCTTTTTCTTCAACTTTCTAGTCTTCTTATGAATTTCCTCTGTGATATCATCATCTAAAATTACCAGATTATCTTTCTTCAAAGAGGGTTTAAAAAGATCCTTTGATTTAAGTCTCAACTTGTTTGTAGCTCTTGTTTTAGGCCTGTTGGGATAACTTACATTCTATTTACTCTTGCCTTTGTTTCCTTTACTCTCTTTCACTTGTAGAGTCTTCTCAATAGGTGTATCCTCAATTTTTGTTTCAGACTCAGATTTCACTTCCTACAACTGTTCTGCATTATTATAATGCATTACCTTCTCCTTATCGTCATAGACTTGAAGAGAAGGTTATTGAAAATCTTGGTTCCACTCTTCAGACTTTCCTAGAGTATGAAGAGAAACTTGAAAGAATGGGTCTCCCTAAGGGAGACTTGGTCAAGAAAACAGACATGTCTTTCCTCCTACAACTCATGCAATATATGAATAATAGGATGATAACCTACGAGCGAAAAGGAAATTCCTATTCATCTTCCCCAAGAGATTCTTCTTCTTCCTTGGCGCCTTTTAGGAATACTAATGAAAACACTTTTTGTCCAAAGGTCATAATGGCTCATAGTTGGTGTAACTTCTGCAAAGAAAATCATGAGGAGAATACTTGCGAAGTTAAGAGAAATTCTAGGTATAAGATCTTTGGAAAAAGGATTGATACCACTATCATTTTTTTTATATTGGGTTGAACCAAAATATGTTATGGTAATTAATACCAGGAATAAATCTTACACTGCCAAGGGAAAATATGACTTTCCCTGCACTTCATCCACCCCAAGCCCATCTTCTCAAAGTGTTGATACACAAGCTATCATAATTTCGGATAATCAAGGGGTGTCTTGTCCTCTCCCCTCTTCTAAGTATAATATCCTTAATCAATTGGCTAATATCAAAGTTGATGCTACTCTTTTGGACATGGTTGTCGTCCCAGAACAACAGAAGCATCTTAAAAACTTTATGGAAGGTAATATTTCTACCATTTCCAATCTATTTGAAGAGTCAAAGGAAGAGGACTCAACTGTAAATAAGATAGGTGTAAATAATTTTAGGAACCCTGTAAAAAAAAACCTTTTCTATATCTCTGTAAAAATCATACATAAAATATCTCATTGTTTCCTAATTGATGGTGGGTCGGGTCCAAGTGTAATGTCTAAAACTATCATGGAAGAGATTGGATTATCTTGCACTAACGAAAAATCTAGAAGTATTCTCTCTTATAATAGTTTGCAACAATCAAATATAGGTGAAATCAAGGATGTAACCTTAGTTTTCTGTGTGCATCCTGGGATAAGAACAACCCTCAACATCCTAGTAATTGATATGTCGGTGAGTAGCTATTCAATTATTTTAGGAAGATATTGGAAATCCTTAGCAAGTGGATACCTTTCACTTGATGGTACACATTTGTCTTTCCCTCAAAATGGAAATAACATTATAGTCCTTAGAGAGGGAATAATTTCACCATATATAGAGAGCGTTCCCCAACCTAATGTAAATTATCTCGAAGAAGATTTGGGAGTGTACTCTATATTTGTTGATGAGGGTGACACTACACTTGAACCAGTTGATTTTGATGATGGCATGTGGCACATGCATTTCGATGGCCCATGCTCAAACGAAGGTAATGGAGTTGGCATCATTCTATATTCTCCTATAGGTAAAATCCACAATTTCTCTTATAGGTTGGAATTTGCTTGCACAAAAAATGTCACCGAGTTTGAGGCCTTGTTGTTAGGCATCAAAAATCCATATAACCTTGGTTTTGGCCACCTTGCAGTTTTTGGTGATTCTGAACTTGTTGTGAATCTTGTACGTAATATTTATTCACCAAGCAATAAGTTACTTAAATGTTATACTCAAGAGGTTTGGATCCTCATTTCAAATATGTTATCATTTAACATCACTCATGTTAAGAGGGAACCTAATTCAATGGTTGATAGGCTAGCTATTTTTGCAGCATCCCCTACCCGGTAGCTTTTACCTCAAAGACCTGATTGTACATTCCAATATCTATATCTTCCTCACATGCCCAATAACGTAGAATCATGGAAGGTTTTTCCGAGTGAGGAAGGCATTTGCGCTTTCATACAAAATGATTCATTTAAGCCCAAATAAATCATCTCTATTGAAGATGAAAAATTTCCTAAAGGCTCGACTCCTCTCAAAATTTCATTTTCGTCAAGTGAGGTAGGCAACAAAGAAACACATAAGGAAGAGGAGTCAAAAAGGAAAGTTGGTGATACCATTTCCTTGAATATTGGAACATCTGAATTTCCAAAGATCACTAAATTATGTGCCCAATGTTATGATGAAGAAAAAGCCCAATTCACATAATTACTCTGTGAATTTCAAGATGTTTTTGCATGGTCATACGAGGATCTTCGTGGTTTTGATCCTGTTCTCATACAACATGCCATTCCTATCAAGGAAGGGGTAAAAACAGTTAGGAAAAAACAAATACCTATTAACCCTGCGCTCGAAGCCACTATTCAATAAGAATTGGAAAAAAATTTGAAATATAATATAATCTTTCCAGTTAAGTATTGTGACTGGGTTTCAAACCTGGTTCATGTTCAAAAAATTATTGGCCAGATCTGATTATGTGTCGATTTCCACGCATTGAATAGAGAAAGTTTCAAATACCATTTTTCACTTCCTAATATGGAAATGATATTACAACAAGTTGCAGGGTCTCAAATAATGTCCTTACTTGACGATTTCTCTGGGTTTAATCAAATCAAGGTAAAAAGTACTGAAAGGTATAAAACCACCTTTACCACACGTTGGGGCACATTCACTTATGAATGCATGCCTTTTTTCTTATCTAAAGCAGGTGCCACCTTTCAAAGAGATATGCAGATATCTTTTGACAATCTAATCAGTAATATTATCCAATTTTATCTTGATGATTTGATTTTTTATTCCAAAAACCGGTTGGATCATTTTGGTCATCTTAGAAACATTCTCATGCATTAAAGAAAAATTGGCATTTCTTTAAATCCTTCCAAATCTATTTTCGGTGTCACGAAAGGAAATCTTCTCGGTCAAGTTGTTTTTGATTCAGGGATAAGCATAGATCCTGATAATATTACTTCCGTTATAAACCTCCTTGCCCCCACCTCCAAGAATGAAGTTCAATATTTCATGGGCATTGTTAATTTTTTTCGTAGGTTTGTTCCTAATTTTTTTGGCATGGTTAAACCAATCCATAATCTTTTGAAGAAATATCATTATGTGTCTTGGATAGATGAAGTCGAGAATGTTTTCCTTAGGATTAAGAAAGCAATCATCTCTGCACTGGTTCTGGCAAAACCGTATTTTGAAAAATACTTTGTCATATATATCAATGCCACTGAGGAAGAAATTTCTACTATCCTCTTACAATGTGATGACCAAAACAATGAAAAACGTGTAGCTTACATGAATTAAAGTTTATCAGATGACGAGATCAAATATTCTTATATTGAGAAACATGTTTTTTCTCTTGTCAAGGCTATAGAAAAATTTCACCATTTTATTTTGGGAAAACATATGTAGGTAAAAGTCCCTTTACCTGCTATCAAGTTTTTGCTTTCACAAACTTATCTTTCAGGAAAACTTGCACATTAGTTTGCCAAAATTAAGGAGCATGATTTGACGATCATGACTTCAAATACAATCAAGGGACAAGACCTAGCTCTTCACTTATCCCAACACCCTGAACCAAGTGAAGAACTTGACGACCAAGATAATCCTCTTTCAGCATTATTTTATATTGAAAATCAAAATATTTCTATATCCGAACATCCTTGGTATAAAAATCTAGTGTGTTATTTGCAGTATCAAAAGTGTCTAGATGAGTTGGATCCTCACCAGAGAAGGAGACTCTTCCTTGAAGCTTCCAAGTATATCATTTTAGGATACTTTGTTTTAGGAGGTTTGTTGATGGTTTGTTACTTCAATGCATAAATGATCAAGAAGCACGTATGTTATTAATCAAAATCCATGGATCATCAACTTTTGTCATTCACATCAGTGGCCATTCTTCTTCTAAGGATATTGTGTTTAAGATCATAAGAAATGGATACTAATGGCCTTCGATATTTCGCGACTCATATAAATTTACAATATCCTGTGATAAATGCCAAAAATTCACTAGGAAAGAACGCCTTCCTGCCATGCCTTTACAACCTTTCCTCCTAGATTTCCCTTTTTATAAATGGGGTCTAGATTTTATTGGTCCTATCAATCCTCCATCTTCTACAGGGCATATATTTATTTTGACAGCCACTGATTACTTTACTAGGTGGATTGAGGTTGTCCCTCTTAGACACGCACATGATGAGCAGGTAATCTCTTTCCTAGAATCTAATCTCTTTTCCAAATTCGACATCTCATTAGAGATCGTTACAGATAATGGCCTAGCCTTCATTTATGCAAAATTGACCCAATTTCTCGCTAAATTAGGTGTTAAAAATTTCACTTCATATGCTTATTATCCTCATGGAAATGGGAAAGCAAGGTCCACTAACAAGAAT
>JASDQU010243998.1:10264-26342 GCA_032191745.1 Picea mariana | reverse complement strand
CTGAGTACACCAAGTTGGTCAATTGTTGTTAAATGTGATCCAAGAGGAAGGCCTATAAAATATGTACCTGGATATGTTCTAGAGAAGGAATATGATGGAGAGCATGAATATGTGGTGGAAGAAGGTGCAATGGAGTAGGAATAATATGGGGGCATGGAGAAAATGTCACAAAAAAATATTGGGAGCATGAAGAGGCATCGAACGAGGGAGTCCAAGAAGTAAAAAAACATGATGAGGTTCTTCATAATGTCAATTATGTTCTAATCAACATCCCAAATATGGGTGCTATCTATAATAATTTTAATGATGTGGGAGGGTTGCATATGGATTATAATCCTAATGAGTTATATTATATTCAGGATGATGTTCAGGATCACTCTAATCAATATATGTAATAAAAATCTATTAAATTTGTGATCAAATTTTATATTTTTGTGATTTACGCATCTAAGAAAATAAATTGGTTCAACCATTTTGAAGTATTATTTTGGCTTAAGTGTGATCATAAAGTAGAAAACATTATATTACTATATCTCAATTTAATACATAAAATCTTAACATTGTAATATAATTACTCATTCCCTTATCCATAGCTCAAGTTTGTGATAATTTTGACACAAATTTAGTTAGGCTAGAAAATTCATGGTATTCTCATAAAATTCACCTTGTCCTCTCACATATGTAACTAATAAGACACTTCCTAATTGTTAATCAAAGACATGGATGGAGTCCTCAATTGATTGATGGAATCACACATGTTCTTCTAGGGATTTTTAAAGAAACAACTTCAAAACATATCATCCCAAAACATAATCCTCTTCAAACTAATGAAAGAAATAACATTTGTTACAAGGTCTTGATCAAGAGCCCGAATGGCCTTAGGTGAATAAGGAAAAGGAAATGTCTGATGTGATAAGACCACATAGGGAAAAAATGGACTTCTAATGTAATTTATATTATTATCTTATAAAATTTGCACACATAATGCTATACTCCATATACCATCATAGAGAAATGTGGGGAAAATGTGTTCAAGCTTGATCTACCACCCTGCCTAGGTCTTCATTGAGTCTAAATTATGGAATTATTGCAACTTGATAGTCCCTCTTAATTAAGGAATCATTTTCACATTTAATACCTCTCCTTGGTATTGATCTCAAGTTTATCATTCCAATTATGAATGATTATATCATTGATAATACTACCAAACACACTAAGAACAAGGCTATTACACTCTTCAAAATTATGAAAGTAGTACAAGTTCTTGAGGGAACCAATTTCTTCATATTCGATCAATCTACTCCATGAAAAAATGAGGAACAATTCAAAAAAACCCATACGTGAAATCAAGGTCATTTATAAGTAGATGGGGGTGTCTGGTTAATGCTCTAATGAGATTCAAGGCTTTTTTTTTCTCATTTTGTCCCTTCCTCGATCACAACTTAAAACAAAAATTTATCATGGAAAGACAGAAAGAAGGAACTACTTGTTAGTCCCTAAAGTTGTCCTTGACTGCTAAGGGCAAGCTATGACACCTCAGTTATTGCAATAGTTTATTTTTGTAGGTGTTTTTGGATTTATAGGTTGTTTTGTGGGTCAATGAGTGGTTGAATTAGGAAACATAAGATTATGGTTACAAAGTGAGGTTTCCACCACATTCACTTAGTCAATGACAATCACTTTGATTAACTAGATAAGGATATTTAAACAGAAGAAAAAGAAGTTGCAAGTTTACAATCTATTCACTTAGAATAATATTAATTCCCAAATATCTTTCAGAAACAAGAGATAAATAGTTAAATACAAACTATGTGACAGTTGAGAAAAAATCAAAATCTTTACTGGAATTCAACATAAACATAAAAAAACAAATGATTTTCAAATATTTAAATGCATCCAAGTAAAAGAGATGAAATTTTGCATAAGAATGAGACAATCTAACCATCAGAATGATTTTTCCATTGAGTGTAAAATGTAGCAGATTCTCAGTATACAATTCAGGTCAATAAGTCCTATATCACCACCAAACTGGAACCCTTAACTCTATCAACAAGTTTCCTCTTTATACACAGAGTTGGTTTTCCTAGATCCTAGAATCTAGATATAGTTTTGATTTAGTCATGACATCTAGCTAACAAATAGGGATCACATTCTATTTCAATTATTACATCACAACAAAAATCCTAGACTTTAGGAAAAATACCTGATCCTAAGTCTAGGTTAAGATTTTACAAGATATTCTTTGACCTGAAAAGTCAAATTTGTAGTAACTACTCCAAGAAGATGCAATGGAAAAAATTGATCCTTGAAGTTGCATATGTTGGCAAAAGAAAAAGGTCTTTCAACCTCTCAAAACGTTTTATCATCTTATCAAAGAAGGGCTCCAAAATTGTCACTCTTGAATCAAAATTGTCCATTGTGTATTGACATGGTCTAGGTAGACTTTTCATTGCTAAATAGAAGATTGTCCCTTGGATATTTCCTACAAAATAGAGTTCTGCAAAAAGTATTGTTTTGTTGCATCCTTAGATATCTTCTTTCAGAATTCGTAGAGTCTCCTTTGCTTTATGTTTCATTTTCTGGACTTTATCCTGTAATATGGAATTATGTGTCATTGTCTGGACTTTATCCTATAATATGGAATTATGTATCATAAGTCTTTGATTTTGTTGTCTCGGGTCTACAATAATGTCCTCATAATATTTAGGTGTCAACACATATTTATTCCCGGTCACTAGTTCTTCTTGCTTTACTTGTAGTGAAGTTTCTCCTTGATTTTCTTCTATTGCAAGTATGTTTAAGTCAATAGACAATTTGGGATTTCTAGGTTTCCTTTCCTTCTTGTGCACCTTTGCATATTTTTCCTCAACAATTTCTTTTGTTGCAAACTTAGGTAAAATGGGTGTTCAATTTTCCATATAAAAATCTATCATCTATGGAATTTCCCTCAATGTATGGATTGCTATCCTTTCTTTCTTGGTTATTCCAGGGGTCTTATCATATTAGAGAGAAGATTCAATTTTTGAAATTGGTTGCTTCTTTTTCTTCAACTTTCTAGTCTTCTTATGAATTTCCTCTATGATATCATCATCTAAAATTACCAGATTATCTTTCTTCAAAGAGGGTTTAAAAAGATCCTTTGAGTTAAGTCTCAACTTGTTTGTAGCTCTTGTTTTAAGCCTGTTGGGATAACTTACATTCTATTTACCCTTGCCTTTGTTTCCTTTACTCTCTTTCACTTGTGGAGTCTTCTCAATAGGTGCATCATCAGTTTTTGTTTTAGACTCAAATTTCACTTCCTACAACTGTTCTGCATTATTATAATGCATTGCCTTCTCCTTATTGTCATAGACTTGAAGAGAGGGTTATTGAAAATCTTGGTTCCTCTCTTCAGACTTGCCTAAAATATGAAGAGAAGCTTGAAATAATGGGTCTCCCTAAGGGAGACTTGGTCAAGCAAACAGACATGTCTTCCCTCCTACAACTCATGCAAGATATGAATAATAGGATGATAGCCTACGAGCGAAAAGGAAATGCCTCTTCATCTTCCCCAAGATATTCTTCTTCTTCCTTGGCGCCTTTTAGGAATACTAATGAAAACACTTTTTGTCCAAAGGTCATAATGGCTCTTAGTTGGTGTAACTTTTGCGAAGAAAATCATAAGGAGAATACTTGCAAAGTTAAGAGAAATTCTAGGTATAAGATCTTTGGAAAAAGGATTGATACCACTATCATTTTTTTATATTGGGTTGAACCAGAAGATGTTATGGTAATTAATACCAGGAATAAATCTTACACTGCCAAGGGAAAATATGGATTTCCCCACACTTCATCCACCCCAATCCCATCTTCTCAAAGTGTTGATACACAAGCTATCATAATTTCGAATAATCAAGGAGTGTCTTCTCCTCTCCCCTCTTCTAAGTATAATATCCTTAATCAATTGGATAATATCAAAGTTGATGCTACTCTTTTGGACATGGTTGTCGTCCCAGAACAACAGAAACCTCTTAAAAACTTTATGGAAGGTAATATTTCTACCATTTCCAATCTATTTGAAGAGTCATAGGAAGAGGACTCAACTGTAAATAAGATAGGTGTAAATAATTTTAGGAACCCTGTAAAAAAAAAACCTTTCCTATATCTCTGTAAAAATCATACATAAAATATCTCATTGTTTCCTAATTGATGGTGGGTCGGGTCCAAGTGTAATGTCTAAAATTATCATGGAAGAGCTTGGATTATCTTGCACTAACGAAAAATCTAGAAGTATTCTCTCTTATAATAGTTTGCAACAATCAAATATAGGTGAAATCGAGGATGTAACCTTAGTTTTCTGTGTGCATCCTGGGATAAGAACAACCCTCAACATCCAAGTAATTGATATGTCGGTGAGTAACTATTCAATTATTTTAGGAATATATTGGAAAGCCTTAGTAGGTGGATACCTTTCACTTGATGGTACACATTTCTTCTTCCCTCAAAATGGAAATAACATTATAGTCCTTAGAGAGGGAATAATTTCACTGTATATAGAGAGCGTTCCCCAACCTAATGTAAATTATCTCGAAGAAGATTTGGGAGTGTACTCTATATTTTCTGATGAGGGTGACACTACACTTGAACCAGTTGATTTTGATGATGGCATGTGGCACATGCATTTCAATGGCCCATGTTCAAACGAAGGTAATGGAGTTGGCATCATTCTATATTCTCCTATAGGTAAAATCCACAATTTCTCTTATAGGTTGGAATTTGCTTGCACAAAAAATGTCATCGAGTTTGAGGCCTTGTTGTTAGGCATCAAAAATGCATATAACCTTGGTTTTGGCCGCCTTGCAGTTTTTGGTGATTCTAAACTTGTTGTGAATCTTGTACGTAATATTTATTCACCAAGCAATAAGTTACTTAAACATTATACTCAAGAGGTTTGGATTCTCATTTCAAATATGTTATCATTTAACATCACTCATGTTAAGAGGGAACCTAATTCAATGGCTGATAGGCTAGCTATTTTTGCAGCATCCCCTACCCGGTAGCTTTTACCTCAAAGACCTAATTGTACATTCCAATATCTATATCTTCCTCACATGCCCAATAACGTAGAATCATGGAAGGTTTTTCTGAGTGATGAAGGCATTTGCGCTTTCATACAAAATGAGTCGTTTAAGCCCAAATAAATCATCTCTATTGAATATGACAAATTTCCTAAAGGCTTGACTCCTCTCAAAATTTCATTTTCGTCAAGTGATGTAGGCAACAAAGAAACACATAAGGAAGAGGAGTCAAAAAGGAAAGTTGGTGATACCATTTCCTTGAATATTGGGACATCTAAATCTCCAAATATCACTAAATTAGGTGCCCAATGTTATGATGAATAAAAATCGAAATTCACATAATTACTCTGTGAATTTCAAAATGTTTTTGCATGGTCATACGAGAATCTTGGTGGTTTTGATCATGTTCTCATACAACATGCCATTCCTATCAAGGAAGGGGTAAAAACAGTTAGGAAAAAACAAATACCTATTAACCCTGTGCTCAAAGACACTATTCGATAAGAATTGGAAAAATTGTTGAAATCTAATATAATCTTTCCAGTTAAGTATTGTGACTGGGTTTCAAACCTGGTTCATGTTTGAAAAATTATTGGCTAGATCTGATTATGTGTCGATTTCCACGCATTGAATAGAGAAAGTTTCAAAGACCATTTTTCGCTTCCTAATATGGAAATGATATTACAACAACTTGCAGGGCCTCAAATAATGTCCTTACTTGACAGTTTCTCTGGGTTTAATCAAATCAAGGTAAAAAGGACTGAAAGGTATAAAACCACCTTTACCACACGTTGGGGCACATTCGCTTATGAATGCATGCCTTTTTTCTTATCTAATGCAAGTGCCACCTTTCAAAGAGATATGCAGATATCTTTTGACAATCTAATCAGTAATAATATCCAATTTTATCTTGATGATTTGATTTTTTATTCCAAAAACCAGTTGGATCATTTTGGTCATCTTAGAAACGTTCTCATGCATTAAAGAAAAATTGGCATTTCTTTAAATCCTTCCAAATCTATTTTCGATGTCACGAAAGGAAATCTTCTCGGTCAAGTTGTTTTTGATTCAGGGATAAGCATAGATCCCGATAATATTACTTTCGTTCTAAACCTCCCTGCCCCCACCTCCAAGAATGAAGTTTAATATTTCATGGGCATTATTAATTTTTTTTGTAGGTTTGTTCCTAATTTTTTTGGCATGGTTAAACCAATCCATAATCTTTTGAAGAAAAATCATTATGTGTCTTGGATAGATGACGTTGAGAATGTTTTCCTTAGGATTAAGAAAGCAATCATCTCTGCACTGGTTCTGGAAAAACAATATTTTGAAAAATACTTTTTCATATATACCAATGCCACTAAGGAAGCAATTTTTGCTATCCTCTTACAATGTGATGACCAAAACAATGAAAAACGTGTAGCTTACATGAATCAAAGCTTATCAGATGACGAGATCAAATATTCTTATATTGAGAAACATGTTTTTTCTCTTGTCAAGGCTATAGAAAATTTTCACCATTTTATTTTGGGAAAACATACGTAGGTAAAAGTCCCTTTACCTGCTATCAAGTTTTTTCTTTCACAAACTTATCTTTCAGGAAAACTTGCACATTAACTTGCCAAAATTCAGGAGCATGATTTGACGATCATGACTTCAAATACAATCAAGGGACAAGACCTAGCTCTTCACTTAGCCCAACACCCTGAACCAAGTGAAGAACTTGACGACCAAGATAATCCTCTTTCAGCATTATTTTATATTGAAAATCAAAATATTTCTATATCCGAACATCCTTGGTATAAAAATCTAGTGTGTTATTTGCAGTATCAAAAGTGTCTAGATGAGTTGGATCCTCGCCAGAGAAGGAGACTCTTCCTTAAAGCTTCCAAGTATATCATTTTAGGATACTTTGTTTTAGGAGGTTTGTTGATGGTTTGTTACTTCGATGTGTAAATGATCAAGAAGCACATATGTTATTAATCAAAATCCATGGATCATCAAATTTTTTCATTCACATCGGTGGCCATTCTTCTTCTAAGGATATTGTGTTTAAGATCATAAGAAATGGCTACTAATGGCCTTCGATATTTCGCAACTCATATAAATTTGCAATATCCTATGATAAATGCCAAAAATTCACTAGGAAAGAACGCCTTTCTGCCATGCCTTTACAACCTTTCCTCCCGGATTTCCTTTTTTATAAATGGGGTCTAGATTTTATTGGTCCTATCAATCCTCCATCTTCTGCAAGGCATATATTTATTTTGACAGCCACTGATTACTTTACTAGGTGGAATGAGGTTGTCCCTCTTAGACACGCACATGATGAGCAGGTAATCTCTTTTCTAGAATCTAATCTCTTTTACAAATTCGACATCTCATTAGAGATCGTTACAGATAATGGCCTAGCCTTCATTTCTGCAAAACTGACCCAATTCTCGCTAAATTAGGTGTTAAAAATTTCACTTCATATGCTTATTATCCTCATGGAAATGGGAAAGCAGGATCCACTAACAAGAATCTGGTTAGGATCATAAAGAGAATCATAGAATTAAAACCTCGCCAGTGGCACACACTTCTCACTTATGCTCTCTGGGTAGACCGTACAACCACCAAAGAAAGTACAGCATTTACTCCCTTTCAGCTCGTTTATGGCCAAGAGGCTATTATGCCTACTGAACTAGAAATTTTATCCTTATGACTGATGTTACAGACTAAATTCTTCTAATGTTCCCCAAAAGATAAATGCATTGTTAGCCCTAGAAGAACAAAGAAACATTGCCTTGGAGAACCTAAAAAGAAGGCAGCAAACGGTGGAAAAGTATGATAACAAGCGAGAAAAGGTTGATGAATTCAAGATTGACGACAAAGTCCTACTATGGGACTCATCCCATGCTGAAAGAGGGAGACATTCTAAATTCCAAAAATTATGGCTAAGTCCTTTCAAAATCACTTTTATCCTCAGCACAAACTCATACCTTCTAAAAGATTTAGAGGAGTGATTATTTTCTTGCAGTACTAATGGTTCCCACTTGAAACACTATGTGGAACCAGCTTGATTATTAACTCTTTGTATAAACTTGATTGTTGTATATAGTCCTTTGTCTTACTATTTTTTTTTCTACTTAGGTTTTATTGAGTTTTAATATATGTTGCTTGTTCCTCGTAATCATCATAAATAAATTATGGATCAGTTTTTCCATAACAATGTCATTCTGTAAGTAGTGTTGATCGATGAAAAATAATATACACACAGCTGTCATGATGTCCTCCTTTCAAACACCGTTGAAATAGATTTTTCCTTTCAATATTTTTGAAGTATAGTTTGTCTTGTATTCTTCCTTGTTTCTGCTATCCCTTTCTTCCCTCTATCCTGAGATTCAAGAGAATATCATAATAATTATCCTCAAAATTATAAAAATCATTATCAGTTACAAATCTTTGTGCATACACGACCAACTCCTCTCATACATCTCACTTTCCATAATTTATTCCCTGAAGTCTCGTCTCATTATTTCCCTTAAACCATATTTTTCCCCCAATTGCACAACTATTATTTTCAGTAGTTTTTTTATTACTTCTATTGGTCTGTGAAACCAAGCATTCTGAGTTCTAAATCTGTTGGGAACAGATTTCCCTATGGAGTCATCAGTTTATTGACGCCCAAAAGTGCAACATGGGATCCCTGCCTGCAAATGGGTTGCAATGCCTTACTACTTATATATATTTAATTATATACTATATAGGTGGGACCCCGTTATGTGAATGATTATGAAAGACACTTTTATTTGATTTACGCTCAGAACTACCTTGCGAAATTGATTCTACAGTTTGGGAATAAACCCAGAAATTCGAAACAGATTTCCATGTGAAATGGACTAATGATGGGTGCGTTGGCAATTTAATTTAAAAAAGAAAGGAAAAGGGGAAAATGTTTCTTTTAATAAGCATCTTGGTTTATTATTTCTACACACATTTTGACTTGTTTTTAAAACCTAAAGAGCGAGCCACATATAGTTATGGTGTATTGCACTTATGGTATACTCGTTATTATTGTGGACAGTGGATAAGTTTTATAAGATGGAAATCATTCACTAGCAAGGAATGTGGGACATAACATGTTTTGGTGCTAAGTGTTGAGTATACGTTAAGATTTATGAGTTTAATTTGATTTTTGGATTGAATTTTTATGTGGCAAACATAGTGGGCTATGTGTTGGAAGTATTGGGTGCACTTGTACTTGGATCTAGTTGATGGAAATTAATGTGAGAAATGACATGCAATTATTGCACATCGCTCTAACCCTACCTCGAGGTCGCCACCCTCAATTGGTTCGCATTTGTGTTGGTTTCTTTGGCTTGTGTTTCCTCGATGTTGCTCATCATTGGGAAGAATAGTGGTGCTTGTTGGTTTTCTGGCATTCTCCTTATAGGTATGTTGGTTCTTACCTCTCCATTCATGAACTGTAGCTCCGCTACGAATAAAATCATGATGTTGGCTCTTAGATTTGCTTACAGGCTGTGTTTTCTTTCTGAAGTTTATATTGGGTGTATGTGGGTATCAGCGTTGTGCAAATTGAATCTTAATGGAGGTCCCTCCCTGTTGGCATTTAAATGTTTCAAGCTGAGAATAATGTTCAAAATTTTTTTATGTTTGAATTATGTGATTGTGTTGCGCCCATAACGAATGTTGTTATGTTGCTATGGTTGTTGGAAAACATTTATGGCAAGTAATTTTGGATTCACTCCTCTCTGGTGATTCAAATTCAAGGGTTTTTCTCTGTTAAACAAAAGAACAATTGGTTTTTTTGCTTGCATAATGCCATACCCTTTACCCAATCTTTGGAAGACTTGCATCTCCTTCAAATTATATTTCCACTATTTTTGAATATATGTGAGACAAATGTATTTTCCTTGCGGCCATCAGTGGAGGTTTGTGGAATGTATGTTGTGTAAATAAATGGTTAAATGGTTTTTACAAACTCCTTATGAATGTCTCTCCTTTACATTTGCCCAGACCTCAATTCTTTTATCTGATATATGGAAATTAGTATATTTGAACTCCTATCTTCATGTATGTTATAGTGTTGATAGTGGGAAAAATTGGTTGTATGCATTAATTATTGTCTCGTTTGTTATTTATCTATGGGGATTTGGTCGAATTTGAAGTTATATGATGATTATATCAACCAATGAGCACCAGTTTCACATGGGGTTTCGAACCCAGTCTATTTATGCAACAAGTATTGAGGTTGTGATACAAGCGTTGAATAGTGAAAGGTTAATGGCTTATGTTTTTGTCTCAGTCTCCCATGCGTGCTTGATATAGTTTGGTTTTAATTGCTTCAAATGACTCTCTTAACATTCTCTTATAAAAGTTATGCTAATTGTAAAGGAAAAAGGAGAAATTAAAGTGAAGTTTTACAGTCCTGGAACTTTCTTGGGGTTTTTATTTGGGTAATATAAAACAATTGTGTCTTGGATTTGAATTATTAAACAGAGAAATGTTTTGGCAAATGATGGTGATGACAATTTTCAATAAATATTATTGCATATAATAGAACAGTAATTGTTTTTTTCCCTTCAATTATCTCACTTTTCGCTCATTATATGCCCACCGCCTTCCCAAATACATTTAAACATCCCTTGTTCTATTATTTTGAATTTCATTTTTTTTTAAGAAAAGAGAAAATATTAATAACAAAAGAAAGAGACTAGATGATGACTGGTGTTGGAAGTTTGGAAATGGATACATTTTTTGTTACTTTTGCATTTGCTTGAACAGTATTCATCGGTCATTTCCCATCCATGCTATCATTTTACACTCATTACAAAGCCTCCCATCTTCGCGATATCCCTATCACTCCCTGTTCAAATGGCGATTGATTGTTGAGTTTAAAAGTATTGATGGATGGATTGCATGTGCTTATGTTGTCAATGATAGAGCCAACCTTTTGATTTTATTTAGGTAGAGTATTGATGCATGGATTGTTAATAGTTTTTCATAATATGTTTGGAATATTTCTTTAGGATGAGTTTCTTTAGCTAAGGAAGCAATGGCAGAGGTGCTAATAGAGGTGTTAATAGAGGCATATGAAATTGGAAAAGAGGCCATAGAAGGCCATGGTTTTCGATACATTTTGACGTTGATCCGCAAGAACTAAATCAGCTTTTCCAAGTTGGTTTTTTTAATCTAGTTGGCCAAGGAATTCTGCAACCCATACCTGAGAGGCCTCCTTAACAAACGCCTCGGAATGTCTTTGGTATCCATGTTCCCCCTCATGTGTCTATGCAGCCATAACCACTTGTCAATTATGGTTGGCAAGAGATTGTTCATCATCCTATAGCTCATCACCATGGTTGGCCTACTATGTCGTTGGCATTACCCCCTCCTCCACCACCAATAAATCCAAATTCCCAAGCTGATCATGTTGTCTCGCTCGTACAGTCTTCTCATGCAAGTAAAAGGCTAAAAATTGGTGTTCCCAAGCCTGAGCTAGATAAAAGGAAAGGAGTAGCCACTCCCTCCAAGTCATCCAAAGATTCATTTGAATCTATGTCCTCCCGTCTCCATCTCAAAGATGATTGTTCACACGTCATCAGTGCAGTCCACCCACAAGGTTCCCATCAATTGAAGACTATCGCACAGGATAAATCAGAAATGGGATCTAAAGAGGGAAGCAATGAAAAGAGGAAAAATGCCTCTCACATCAAATATGGTTTTTAATGTTGATTAATGTTATTTTATTTTGAGGACGGTCTTTTATTTTGACAGTATTTTGGACAGAAAATACATATTTAGATAACGTTTTGGACATCATGGATATAATGCTATTTTTGGAGATAGTCATGTCCTATTTTGTTGATATTAAAATATTTGATTATTATTATGAGGATGGGAGTTACAAGGAAAATGTTGGAGCATATATTGGGTTATTATATTTCACATTATGTTGATTATTGAAGTCAATAAAAGGGGAGTAACAAAGAGGAGTTATATTTCGTTAAAATTTAACAAAGAGATTAGGGATCCCACCTATTTAGTTATTATTTAAATAGACCATTAATTATATATTATTAATTAATTGTCTCAACTAATTAGTTAAGCTAATTAATCTTAACAAAAGAAAGGCAGTTGAACTACCATAACTTATTGAGAAAAGATAAAATCTCAATCACATGAAGAGACAAGGGGCAAGAGATAATAGAAGGAGAACTTATGTTATAAGGTTTGCTCTATACTTGTGAGATACTTTCATTTTTCATTCATTATGGGTTTACTAGAAGGATTAACCATCTTGATGACAGCCGGGTCTTATTGAAGACAGTAGGATTCAAAACTGAATCATATATGTTAGCAGCTTGTCTTTAAAGGTGTATGATTTATCTTTGGTAGTCTGTGTGTTCTTGTATGTTTATGAATTAAATTTCATGACTGATAAAGAGTATTTTTCATAGTCAAATGACATCATTTTGTGGCAAGTTGATCTAGATCTTTAGCTTCAGTTTTCCTTTATTGTCAGAGTCTTTTTGTATGGTGCCCATCAGAGACTTCTAAATCTCACTTTGGTCTCTATCCTTGCAGGGGTTTGTAAAGAGAATTCATCTTTGTATCTCAGAATGAAATCAATATAAAAATCAGATTTCTGATTTCAGTCTCACATATGTATTTTGATGGTTTGGTTCATATTTTGATTTAATCTCCATGTACATACTCATGTAATTTCTGTTTAGTTTATTTCTTTTTCATATTTACATATAATATATAAAAAACCAGCCTTGGTCCCTCATACTTAATATCTATGGATTAAGTGATTGTTTATTTTATTTTAAGGCTAGAAACCCCGGGTAACATCCCCAACTATCTTGCCTTAGCCCAACAAGATCTGAAAATACTTGAGTAAGGTTCCTCATACTTTTTCCTCAACATCTTGGACTTTTCCTTTAGTAAAATGAGGGGGATATCTATTTAGGTGACAGTGATAGGTGTCCCCAGTTGTGTCCCACATTTGTTTCTTGGGTTGGGCTTTTCCCAAACTACAAAATGTGCAATAACAATTATCATTGATCCAATTTCTTTAAACTCTATTAGTTTTTGAATTCCAACTCATAAATGTGGATTTTTCTTTTCAGACCCCAAATTTACTCTAATGATCCAAGCCCTCAAATGGGAGATACCCTCCAACCAATTACCTACATGTTTTAGGGCCCCTCCTCATGTGCAATACCCTATCATTACTTTGCACCCACACTGGATTCTCATGCTTACACACGAGGATATTCAATTAGCAATACCCTTTCTTGGTAATTGAAGTTATCATCATACAAGAATATCATGTTGTTTATATCTAGACCCAAGTGTTCATTTCTTCTATTGTAATATACTTTGAAAATTTCATGAGCATGGGAATGCCCACCTTGTTTGTATAAGAGATTGTCTTTATTATATTTGTGACTATTTTTTGTGGGTGGTCTTCATCACTCTTCTATGAGTTGTTCTTCCTTCTTCATTTTCTCTCTATCTCTCTTCAAGTTTAAACACATAATCATGTGGGAAAGAAACAATGATGTATTTTGGCTATATGGGTTTTCCTATCCTCACACATCAAGCAACAACTATTATCATCTCAATTTCACTCACTTTCGAAGAGTATTCACTAAAATGTCACCAATTGGAAATAATGCAGCATAATAATAGTATTGTTGATAAAAATAATTAACTTAAATCTTGATTATTAAATAATCAATCTGAGGGTGTAATCTTAGAGGTGCCAACATTGTCTGTGCAAATACTAGAACATGAAACTATCTAATCCATAGAAAATAACATGAAACTACACTAGCAAATCACAAGAAACTTGTTCATTAGGAAGCAAAATAAGAAAGTGTCCCGCTGGCACAAGCTACAATCTTTCACTCAAGCATGTCATGAGCATTCATGTAATCAACTCTAAGGGAAAATCTCGTTCCCACCTTCAAGTGACACTATTCTTGTAATTGTAAAAGCAAACTGAGCTTATAAAGGATTTCTGGAAAAATAATATATTCACACTTTTCCAATTGAAAAGGATTCATCGAATCAACAATAAAGAGTTTTATAGGCTTAGGTTGCAAATATTACACTAATATTTACCCAGTGCTCATTATAACAAAACAAACTTAATTTTATCGTTTAAAATATGATGATATCTATACTACCTATAATCAAGGCAATTCAATCACTAAACTAAGAGTGCAAGGAAAAGAAATAACAAGAATGAAGATCGATCCATATACAAATGTACACACCAAATTTATCTTGACGATATTAAACACGACTAAGTCTAGAATTCTAAGTGATACAAATGTGCTTCAAGGCCAAGAAAAGTGACCGTAGGTTACAATCTGGAAAGTAAGTGCAATTGTCATTTACAAAACAAAATTGCAAAGTAATTGTCCAAGCCACAATTCACTTGAATTTAAAATAGAGATGTTCCCACAAACCAATTTACAATCCAAACTAAATACATATAAATATAGAATTATATTCATGATATATTTTAATTGTGAAATGGTTATAGATATGCAATGGTGGCACAATTCCAGTTCAAACGAAGTCTATCAATGAGCTAATACATTGCACACGATTTAACAATAAACATCTAGGAGATTAATTGCATAAAATAAACAAGAGCATAATCAAATGAAAACAAAGGAAATATCACAAGCACACTTTCATCCCTACGCTAATTTCATAGAGCAATGGTGGCCAGATTGGTGGGCCTTTCCAATTGGCATCTCGCTTCTTTAAACGACTAGAGAATGGAGCTTGATTGAACCACGAACTGAGCTTTAAAACATCAACATTATATTAAATGGTCTCAGCAATATAATTCAATACAGAAAATGTCCATCCAAGTATCTAAACCCTTATAATCTCCATGACTAACATACTTCCATCCTCCTTCTCTATGGAGATTTATTTATATATAAAATTACTGAACCGGATTCCTCAAACTCAGAACTGTTTTTCACAACTTTTTGGAAAATCGACCATAACAGAAAATCTATGCAAACCCAGATTAGAAAATACATTGTATCTCCCATACATATCAAATTTTGTAAATCGACTCACATAATAATCCAATTTGGACCCTTCTGCTCAAAACCCATGTCTTGGATTTTTGAGATTCGGCTTCGTTACCTCAGAATTTGCACCCAAAGTCTGTTGTCTGGAAACTGCAGCGTATTTTGGGCTTAATTGTTAATCACGATCGAGAGACTTTAATAATCGACATGGGAATGTTTTGAATGACATAGAAGCATGTTGACAGGTCTAAGAGAAAAACCCATGTCCTTGATTTCTTTCTAGAACCTTGGAACCATGATTAACAACAACACAAGTAACTAGACCTCTTTGTGGATTACATGACCTAAGCTCAATAAACCCTCATTAGTAACAAAAAAGACTTTTAATCATTCTAATTCATTAAAAATGATGGGAAAACATTAATAAACTAATGGAATTATCTTATGAGACTTTCAATGACCTTTGTAGCAAAAATTTATTAAAAGAGTGGTAATTGTGGTGGAAGGAGTGGTTTCAATAAGTCAAAAGGGTTTAGTTGGCAATGCAAACGACGTCAAATTAGAGGCCCAACAAGTACTTCATGGCTATTTGACACACCTTAATTAGAAAAATCAACCTTAGAAGTTGGTTTTTTATTCACTCTCACGACTAGCCTTTGCTTTCATTTGTGAGAATTGCATGGGATATCCTTCAATACCAATGCAAATATACTTTCTCAATGGTATATCATATGTCAAGTTTCAACTCTTGCTTGTTGAGAAGAAGCCTTCACGATTTCAACACTAGTTTTAGGCAACAATTTGACAATAGTAGTTTAGGGTTTTTAAAATGTTATTGATAGGCTCTAAATAAGAAAATAAGATCTTCCATGTTGTATTTGACTCCAATAAATTTTATATGGTATTTCATTTGCCCCATTTCAACATCAAAAGATCGATTTAGAGCTATCA
>JASDQU010243997.1:58011-82515 GCA_032191745.1 Picea mariana | reverse complement strand
AAAGGAAGGAATCATGGTCAACCAAAATCTAAGAAAACTATTGAAGATACATCTTCAAGAAGACCATACATGTTCAAGCCACAAAGAAGATTCAATCATGATCATGATTAGTCAAGGTAGAAATTCAGAAGGACTACACCACAAATAAGATCATTCACTCCCAGTTATGCAAATTTCTTTTATGGTCATTTTTTTTATTGTACTAATTTTAGACATAAGGTTGCAGATTGCAAGGATTATAAAAGAAATGTTCAAGCAAGAAGTGCCTATATAGCCCCACATAACATTGAATGTTACAAATGTTATAACGATGGAACATAGATAGTGATTGTAGAATCACAATCGGTACTTACATGAAAGAAAACAATCGTATTAGATATAAGAAAGTATGGATAAGAAAACACAAAGAACAGGTGAACAAAGACCAGGTTCCAGAGATCGCAAGATTGGCAATAAAATGAGATGAAGAAAATTCTACAGAGAAATATGTCATATACAAAAAGGTTTGGAAAATAATTGAAAGAAAAGAAGGACAGGTAAATAAGCAATAGGTTCAAGAGATTGTACTTTCAGGAATTGTAGTGAAAGACGAATCCACAGATAGAAAGAAAGAAGTCAGAGCTCAAAGAGATGTTGAATCTACCAATGAACATGATGATGAATACACATTAGAGTAGGAATTGTTTTGAGCCACCCGACTTAGAGACTCCTAGACAATATGAATAATATATAGGGGGAGTCTATGCAGTAGCTGAGACAGAGCAAAGAACCATCCTTCGAGAAACTTGCAAAATTTGAGTAGAAATATTCAGTGAATTCAGTTAGCAAATGTACAATATGATAGATTAATTAGTTGCAGTTGTACTTCATGATAGTCTAGTGAAATATGAGTCAAAATTATGGACAATTGTGTAGAAAAGTCTTGAAAAGTATGGAAATATATGGATGTGAAATCAAATTTTTTGAATGGAGAAGCTGAAGAAGAAGTCTACATTGAACAACTAGTTCCTAGAGCATGGTACTCTAGACTGGATAAATATCTACATCAGGAAAGGTTCAGAAAAGGAAGTGAAAACAACAACCTCTAACTCAAGGTAACTCAAAATGGTACTTTATTAATTGAAATTTGTATTGATGATATTATTTTTGGAAGTAATGATGACAGGTTAAGCCAAAAAATTGCAAAGGATATGCAGAATGAATTTGAAAAGTCATTACTTGGAGAACTATCCTTCTTTTTGGGTCTTGAGATGCATCAAAGCAACCTAGGATTTTTTATTTCTCAAACTAATTATATTAGAGAAATGATAAAGAAGTTCAGAATGGAAGATTGCAAACCAATTACCACTCCTATGAAAATCAGTTGCAAGTTGAGGAAAGATGAGATTCAAATTATACATACCAGAGGCAATATAGGTCAATGATTGGTAGCTTACTATATGTGACAACATCTAGACCATATGTAATGTAGGAAGCTGGACAGGTGGCACGATTTCAAACAACACCAAAGGAATCACATGTATTAACAATGAAAAGGATTTTCAGATATCTCAAAGGAGCATAAGAGTTTGGATTATGGTATCCAAAAGGAATGGATCTATCACTTATTACCTACAAAGATGCAGATTGGGTAGGTTGCATTGATGACCAATTAAGCACCAGTGGAGCATATTCTACTTGGGTGAGTGTTTAGTATCTTGGCTAAGCAAGAAACAATCATCAATATCTTTATCTACAACTAAAGCAGAGTATATTGCAACAACAGGATGTTGTACTCAAATTCTATGGATGAAACAAACTTTGGCAGATATATAGATTGAGTATGATGAGCCCATTCCAATATATTGTGATAATACAAGTGCCATCATTATCTCAAAGAACCCGGTGATGCACTCCAAGATGAAGGACATTCCAATAAAGTATCACTTTCTACGGGAATAGGTTGCAGAGAAGAACATCAGAGTTGAGTATGTGGGCACAAAAGAATAGGTTGTAGACATATTTACAAAACCGCTTCCAAGGGAAGCCTTTGAGTATCTTCATGAGAGACTCAGAGTAATTTCTACTCGAAAATGAATGATTTTGAAAGTTTATCTTATATGTCTTAGATTTACATGAGGAAGCACAGTAAAGAGGATAGTTCAAGTTGGGAGATCAGTTTCAATAAGAGTTCAATCAGGGGGAGCAACCCCAGATGGAAAGACAACTTTGCCATTTATGAAAAAGGGGGAGAGATTTATCAGATGCAAATGTAAATTCTTGGAGAAACAACACATATGCATGGTTCTAGGGGGAGCGATGGTATCATGGGGAGCATGGTTGATATGAATTATGTATTGCATCAGAGTGTTTCCATCAATGCCAAATGGGGAGATTGTTGATTAATTGGGTCGGTTGTCATTGATTTCAACCCTTAAAGAAAGTACGGTAGAAAATTATGGTAGCACAAAGGTTGGATAACAGACCCAAGTTTGTTTGATGGATAATCGTATGAGTTTTTATATATTTGCAGGAGATATTATTATATATGGATATTACATGTCATGCCATTTCTAGTGGTATGTGGAACACCACATAACTCCTCACGATTAGAGAGTTATGGCCATGTGAAGTTGGAGAGCCCTCATGAGTCATATAGAATCCCCAAAAGGTCAAATTAGTCAAAGTGGTTGCAAATAAGAAATTATTTAAATAATAAAGTGAAGTGATGAGTGTACTATAAGTCAAAGTGGATACAAAAGAAATGATTTAAATAATAAAGTTAATGGAGAAATTACTAAGTGGAAAAGTGATCTAGATTTAGGAACGGAACAAAGTGATTAACAGACTAAAAACAATAAACATAGAGATAGGAAGAATAACACAAATATCCAATGAACAATATCTTCTATTAAATAATGAAATTGGTTGAAACTGTAAAACTGCATAACTGAAGCTTGCTCGAATGGTGGTAGCTATCTCTGAGAAGAGATGTGGCTACTACATGCATCCGTCTGAGAAGAATGGATTACAATGAGGCTCCATAGGCCCTTTTAATACTACTCATGAATGCCAAAAACCTATACATCCAAAAACCTAACCCTAGAAGGTCAAGCGCCAAAAGTCATGTGGATCATATGGGTAAGTTGGTGTAATTTGGTACCTCAACTTCCTAGGGTCATAAATTTTGCATACGACCTTTGTTTTAGGTGCGTGATAGCTCGTTGGAAAGGTATTTCATATAAATACACATTCCACCATTAGAATATGACTTTGTCTTCAGTCTGAATGTGGCAAGCCAAAAAAACAACATTTAGGGCCCCAAAATAGCCCTGAAAGTACAACAAGATGTGCTGACATGAAAACATAAAAAATAATCCAATTGGATTAGGTGAGAGGCCACCTGTATCCATTTGGAGAATGTGTGAGGCTTTAGAAAACCCCAGGAGTGTATAACTTATAATTATAAAGAAATACAAAAAGACGTGCTGAACAAAAATGAGCATGATGAGCCAGTTGGAATAGGTGGGTGGCCACCAATATCCACCTGGATCAATCCTCCCCCCTTAGGAAATAATGGTCTCCATTGCGTTGAGTTCCCCCATCAGGTGAGGAAACTTCTGCTGGATTTGGCCTTGGGTGAGCCACTTGCCTTGGTGTAGGATTTTCCCTGCCTTGACAGCTCAATAAAGCTGGATCTTCTGTTGGTGAGTGCCCTTGACCTATGTGTCCATGATCTGATCGGTGCATGCTTGTTCCATGTAGTTAGGGTTATGATTTGTTGGTGTTGGTTGTTTGGCAATCTTAGAGGTGTCCAATAATGGTGGAAAATATGGCCTAAGGAGGTCCACATTGAATACTGGATGAAGACCAAGGAAGGGTGAAGTGTTGAGCTCAAAATCATTGCTACCCACAACCTTGGTGATAGTGTAAGGCCCATAGCAGAGTGGGAAAAGATTTCAATGGGGCCTGGTGAGAAGATCCTTCTACAAATGTAACTAGACTTTATCGCCAACTTGAAACTGGTGTGGTACCTTGTGTTGATCATGGTGCTACTTGTACTTAGCATTGGATTTCTGAAAAATCTCATGGACCTGTTGGTGGATGTTCTGAATCCACTCAATGAATCTAGTGGCTCTGTAGATCGCAAACTAATCAGGGGAAGAGTCTTTCTATGAAGTGAAAAGAGGAAGTGCAACATTAATGGGTCCCAAGGGTTGGAATCCTAGACCCACCTGAAATAGGTTGTGGCCGGTGGAACTATAGAGAGCCTTGTTGTAGCTGTGTTGGACATATGGAAGACTCTCATCCCATGTATGAGGATGCTTATAATTGTACATGCATAGGATGTGCACAGTCATCCGATTGATGATCTCAGTTTGGCCATCGGTTTGGGGGTGGAAAGTAGTGGATTTTGTGAGCTTGGTGTCCAATAGAGACCAGAGAATTGAACAAAAGGTGTTGAGGAACCTATTGTCTCGGTTGGAGATGATGGTATGAGGTATCCCAAAGTGGACCCAAAATCATTCGAAGAAGAGCTTCGCAGTCTCGGTTGTTGTGACATTCTTCTTATAGGATGTGAGGATGGTCATCTTCAAAAATCAATCAACAACCACAAACACATAGTCATTTCTATTCTTGGTGGACAACAAACCAAACATGTAATCCATTGAGATGGATTCCCAAGACTTCTCAAGAATAGGAAGAGGGGTGTATAATCCTTTCTTCTTGATGGTGGGATTGGCAATGGCACAAGCATTGCAAGATCAAATATACTTGATAATGTCATGTCAAAGTTTTGGCCAATAAAAATGTTTCTGAAGAATGACCACATTTTTCTCTACGCCAAAGTGTCCTGCCACCCGACTATAGTGGGATTCCCAAATTAGCTTTTTACGCTCGCTTGTAGGAACCAAAAGATGGCCAAGGTGGCATAAGAGTTCATCCTAAATGTGAAAATCAGTGATAGTGGATCCTATACCCAAGAGCTGATATGTGGTGGTGAAGTCTAGATCTCATTGATAAAGTTCGGGCCACTTTGATGCTTCATGTCCATAAGACTGGAGCACAGTGGTGAGTGGAGCCACAAGAAGCTGATTGAGACAGTCAGTGACATGATTGGAGATACATGTCTTATACTTGATGCTAATATGGAACTATTGCAATTAGGTGGACCACTTATGATGGCGGTCGTTCTGTAATTTCCCCTGTGTATGTATGAACTGCAGAGGCTTGCGATCAGTGTGTATGATTGTCTCTTTCCCAAGAATGTAATTTTTCCATTGACAACAGGATTTTACAATGGAATACATTTCCTTGTCATAGCTGGGGTATTTCAGGATAGTATCAGAGAGTGTCTCACTATGGTATGCCACATGATGCCCATGATGAGTGAGAACTGTGCCCACAGCGTAGTCAGATGCATCAATCTTAATCTCGAATGGTTGTTGCAGATCAGGAAAGGAGAGTACAAGAGATTAGCACAAGCGATGTTTCAGATCATCAAATTCTCGTTTTTTTTCCTTCCCAACTTGGCCCTACCACTGCCCTTGGTTACCTGGCTGAGGGCCCATGCAATATGGGATAATCCCAACATGAACCGCTGGTAGAAATTGGCTAGTCCCAAGAAGCTCTGAAGCTCAGTCAGTGTGGTTGGGGCCGGCTAGTCAAATATGACTTGGATCTTAGCTAGATAAACATGTACCCCATGCTCATCAACAATGTATCCCAGGTACTGGACCCTGTTCATTCCAAAAGATCATTTTTTGAAGTTGGCATAAAGCTTGTGCTGCCGGAGAGTGCTCAAAACCTGTTGAATATGTTGCATCTGCTCCTCCCACATTCTTCTGAATATGAGGATGCCATCCAAATATACTACCACAAATGAGTTGGTGAAATCTCTCAATACATCATCCATCAACCTCATGAAAGTGGTTGGTGCATTTATTAAGATAAAGGGCATGACTAGCCATTCATAGAGACCTTCTTTAGACTTGAAGGTTGTCTTCCAGACACCAGTTGGTTTGATGGGAACTTGGTGGTAGCCAGAATTTAGGTCAATCTCGATGAAGAACTTTTCCCCCTTGAGTTGGTCAAGAAGTTCATAAATCCTAGGAATGCAGTAGCAATTCTTGACTGTGATTTTGTTTAAGGCTCTGTAATCAATGCAGAGTCACTGAGACTCGTTCTTATTCTGCACCAGTACAATCAAGCTTGTGCAAGGGTAGGAGTTGGGTCTGATGTTCCCCTTCTGAAGAAGCTCTTAGATCTGATGCTTGATTTCTTCAATCTATATCAGTGAGAACCTATAGACTGGCCCATTAGGTAGAGGTGCAGTGAGGGTCAGATCAGTTGGATGCTTGACTTGGAAGTGTGTCAGTAACCCTGTTGGTGAGGTGAAGATGTCTCTGTATTATTCCATGATCTCGTCCACTTCATTTTGTTGAAAAGAGAGGCATTTTGTAGAGGCCGCAGATGTGGTGAAGACCTTATTCTTACTATGAGCACAGATCATAAAGAATATGAACTTCCCAGTTTGTGAAATGACCTTACTGCATTGCTTAATAGAGATTAAAGAAATAGCAGTAGGGTGTGCCAAATCTGGGATCCTATACAATTGTCTACCCAAGGTAATAATAAAACTGTGGGGTCTAGACTCATACACAACATGACACTTCCACAAATATGGTTGTCCTAAAATAACATCACAAACATCAAGGGGATCAATATCACACAGTACCTCATCTTTGAAAGTCTTGATGTCATAAGGTAGACAAAATTGTTCATTGACATGAAGATCTCTTCCTTGAAGAAGTCAATCGATGGTTTAGGGTTGTGGGTGTGGTATCATTGGAAGGTCCAGCCGCTTTATGACCTCTGATGAAATCAGGTTCTTCTGACTATCGTTTTCGACAATGAAATGAATCACAGCCCCCTTGACCCACATCTGCGAGTGAAAGAGGCATTCCCCTTCGTCTGGCTCTTCTAGTTCGCTTGGCTAGAATTTGGTGGTAGCAACTATAAACTGGGTTCAACATCGATAATCCACTTCCCTCCTTCAGGATTTGACTTGGAATCAGAATCGACCTCTGACTCAGAAGCCTTCATCTTGACCACGAGGGACTACTTGGAGTGACATTCGTTGGTGTTGTGCCAAGGAATTTTATGGTACTCACACCATTTTCCCATGTATTTCTTTGTCTTCTCATTGCCCTTCTTGTGTTGCATCTTGCATGGATTGTCTTGAGGGAGACCATCTCAACTTGGTCCCTTTCCATGTGGTTTGGGGTTTCCTTTTCCTTGCTTTGGCTGTGAGGGGTTTGCAGATCCAAACTCTCGTCATTTCTACTTAAATTTATGTTCGATCTTGACAGTATATCTATAAGTCATGCCCAATGAGGAGATGTTTAGGAACTCCATTTCTATTTGAATGTATCTATGAAAGAAACTGCGGTATTTGAGCACCAGATGATGCTTAGAATTTTTGATACCCAATTTGGTGCATAGAGTATGGAAAATATTGGTGAAGTCTAGTACTGTCTGGTCCCTTTCTTGATGTAGGGTGGTCCATGTGGAAGGAATCCCATGTAGGGGCCACCCAAAAAATTGCAGATTCTTCCATGACCCTTTTCTCAGAGTAAGTATTTCACCATTCTTTAACATGGGGAATGAACTTGAGGAGTGCAAAAGTGATATTTTCCCTATCGGAAAAATTGTGGACCGAAAAATATCCTTCGAATAGATTCAACCATTTATCTACAACATCTGCATCTATCATTCCTTAAATAATGGAATATCAAAATTTACCTATACCTTGAAGGGGGTTGCATGGCCTCTTGATGAATATGCTTCTCCCGTGGGCAACCATCGAAGGATCTGCACGAAGTTGTCCATCATTTTGTTCCTTTGTCGTGTGAGGGCTTCCTCGAGCAACATTTTAATAGGATATCCTACTCCATCATTTTTCTTTTCATTTCCCATGGGTTTTTGTCGATCTTGGCGCGACCGATCTGGTAATGGCTCGATTGGTTCGAGTCCCAACTTCCTGTACCCATACCTTGTCGGGGACATGCATGAAGAAAAATAAATGAAGAGCAGACCGATCTAATACCATTGATATGGATTTAGGAGCGGAACGAACTAATTAACATATTGAATACAATAAACATAGACATAGGAATAATAACACAAATATACAGTGAAGAATATCTTCTATTAAATAATGAAATAGGTTGAAACTGTAAAACTGCAGAACTAAAACTTGTTCAAATGGTGGTAGCTATCTTTGAGAAGAGATGTGGTTGCTACGCGCATCCATCTGAGCATAATGAATTACAATGATGCTCCATAGGCCCTTTTCATATTACTCATGAATTCCAAAACCCTAGACATCCAAAAACCTAACCCTAGAAGGTGAAACGCAAAGGTCATGTGGACCCTATGGGTAAGTTGGTGTAATTTGGTACCTCAACTTCCTAGGGTCATAAAGTTTTCATACGACCTCTGTTTTAGGTGTGTGATATCCCATTGGAAAGGTATTTCATAGAACTACACATTCCACCATCAAAATCTAACTTCGTCTTCAGTCTGACTATGGTGAGACAAAAAAACAATGTTTAGGTCCCCAAAATAGACCTGAAAGTACAAAAAGACACAGTGACATGAAAACATACAAAATAACCCAGTTGGATTAGGTGAGAGGCCACCCGTATCCACCTGGAGAATGTGTGAGGCTTCAGACAACCCAAAAGTGTAGAACTCACAATTATAAAGAAGTACAGAAAGACATGTTGAACAAAAATGGACATGAGGAGCCAGTTGGAATAGGTGGGTGGCCACCAATATCCACCTGGATCAACAAGTGGTTAGAAGTGGGTTATCCCTAAAATAAGGAAAGTGGGTTAAGATGGTTTGAAGGTAATTTAAATAATAAAGTGAAGTGATGAGTGTACTATAAGTAAAAGTGGATAATTTTTTATTTATTTAAATAATAAAGTTAACGGATAAATTACTAAGTTGACAATTGGTTAGAAGTGGGTTACCCATAAAATAAGGAAAGTGGGTTAATATGGTTAAAAGGTAACCCCTTGAGGAAGCTACATGACAGTATAAATAAGATGCAAGGCTCTCTCATTTTAATCACACTTGAGAATATTGAATATCTACAAGTGAAAGAGGTAACCAAAGGATTTCTAAGCCTAATTTCAAAGGGAATATGAAGTAAAGAAGGCCTAAATTCAAGGGATGATAAAAAAATTTGATGATGCTTTCTAAGGTATGTTAATTACATTTCATCTCACCATTTTCACAATATATTTTTTTGTAGAATTATTCAGACCATGAAATGGAGCAGAAGTTGAGGAAAAATATCCAAGTAGTTGTGGTAAAAATTTCATCTTGTGGGTCATTTTATTTTTGGAGTTACACTCCGTGGAAACTAGGGTTTGTGGCTAGTCTCAAAACTAGTCTAAAACAGGTGTTTTAGGTAAAAACGTCATAAATTCTTCATAACAGATCCAAATTCAGTAATATCAACTGTATTGATTAGAGAAAAATATTTAATATCCTTTTTACAATGTTCATATCCATACAACAAATATTACGTGCGATGCATGCTCTACAATTTCGCTCTCTAGAATAATCCATAATTCAATAAGGTATGCCATTTTTGCTATAACTCCTTTTATGAGAAGATGCAAGTAGTGAAACATGGAGGGATTGCTTAAAAGACACTTAAGAACACTATGTATTACTTTTAGATATTTATTCATTATAGGTACATAGTTATGATTATTGCAAGTTAGGTTTGTTGACTAATCCAAAATTAGTCATGTGAGACTAAAGTAAAGTTTAATGAAAATGATAGTATCTTGTTGCTAAAGTTAATGAAGGTTTGTAGGCATGTGATCATATACACCAAGTCTATTATAAAGTTACAAATCAGTTTTGGATGATGAAATTGATGAGCGATTTTGGTTGAGGTACATGTTGGGTACATGGTTGAGACAAGTAGTTTACGAGTTGGCACATACATGAGGAGTATAGTTGATGATGTTGGTACATATTGATGAGTCATATTTATGTGTATTTGATGCATGATTGGTACATATTTGGTGCATATTTGATGCACTCTTTGATGGTACAGGTTGAGATACAATTTTGTGCATGGTTGATTCACTTGTTTATGGTACAGGTTGATTACAGGTTGTTTGGACATGTTATTGTGACAGGTTATTTGTACAGGATTGGTGCATGGTTGATGCATTTGGTTATGGTGTAGGTTAAGGTACAGGTTGATGTATGATACATGTTGGCACAGGTTATTTGTACATGTTGTTACAGGTTGATTATAGGTTGATTGTTACAGGTTTACAAAAGTATATCTCATAGTGATAGTGTGACAATGGTTCCATAATTCTACTTCTACGTCAGGGCGGTTGTACGGCGCAAGGACATGTGGTTGTAGCCACCTTTCAGTTGTAGTCGGAGAAAATAGGGGCGTTGTAGCCTCCTTCTAGTTGTAGCCAGAGAATTGGGGAGTTGGAGCTTCCCTCAGGTTGTAGCCTGAGAAACTAGGGGGTTGGAGCCTCCTTCCAGTTGTAGCTGGAAAACAAAGCAAGTCAGTGCTTCCAATGAATGTAATTCTTAAATACATATAAGGAAAATAATTATGTTCTTTTCTCCTACTTTGCGTTTCCATGTAAAAAAACTAGTGTACTACGTATGTGTATGATTTCTCATTTGTTCATTGTTTATTTACTCTACAATTATTGGATGATAATGCTAAATTGATATAACACTTACATTATATGGTTAAAAATGATTAAATTTCTCTATTACTGATTCACCCCCCCTCTCAGTAATCCAACATTGGGTCCCTTGATTATCCCCATTTTGTTGAGATTATATTGATCATGCATTAGGGACTCAATAAAATAATACAATGTAGGGATTTTCCATGAAATTCCTAAAGTTAATCTCACTGTATGGAATGTTGACACAAACAAAACATACTCTTGACCAAGATTTTTCAAAATAGAAAGGATCAATTGATTGTGTTGAGTTGATTTTTCAATACCACATCCTTTCATATGAAGAAGAAGGGACTTGAACTTAATAAATAGGTCCTAGATGTTATCAAAATTCCTCATATCTAAGGAATTCATCTCTACCTTCAACATGTGGCCTCTCATTTCATCATATTTTCCAAAGCGATTGTAGCATCCTCACTATAATACTCATTTTAATTTATGCATAATGTAGATACTAATATGGCTATGGACAAGCGATGTAATATGTGAATTGTATTTCTAATTTTAAATAAGTATAATGTGATACCAGCTATTGGGAATATGGATAGAGATGGGGAATGATTTATCCACAAGAGAGGGAAACGTATAGGAGTGTCTAATATGGGTTCAAGGAGTAAATTAATTATGAGTATTAATTCAAACCCATATTTCTAAATTTTATTATCATTTGGGAAAACCTTATATTTTCTAGTTGAGTGTATGATAGCTCAATCATTAAACACCTATCAAATGGTGGGCGTATGATTCACTTCCATAGTTATTGGAAGAATGGGGATACAATACATTCAACATTGGGAAGAGTGAGAATTCAACTATCTTGGGAAAATAGAGGAAATTCGTATTGGGGAGAACATGCAATTTTTCACATTGATTTTTTCATGAACAACAAGGGGGGAGAAAGGAAAAAAAACATTGGAGGTAGACCAAGAAGGCTAGGTGAATTCTAGAGAATGATGGAGGATTTTTGGAGAATTATGGAGCTGAATATTGGAGATCCGGGTTGTTAGGCCTGAAGAGTGAACTCTTGGGTTAGTTGCACTATGACAACAACTGTTGTTGTTTTTACTAGTAGTTTTTCTTGGCAGTGAGTTCCCTTGAGTTCCCAACAAAGATATTCATGGTTACCTATGTCAGAGAGACCTTAATAAATGAATGATATTCCCGAGGGACTGAGAACAGTGAAGGGGTACATTCCTTGGGTTGGGAAGGTCAAGAGGAAGAGAGATGGAGGAAATTCAAGATAACTATAGGAGAATACCAATGGGTTGTGAGATTTAGAGTTCTGAGAGGACTGTGGGAGGCAACCTTCTTTTGTTGATTCCTATATCTAGCCCAGGGGTTAATTTCTATTGATATTTGGAAGAATGGTTCTATGGTTGGGTGGAATGTCCTTCCCAAGAAGCTGGTTTCACAACCGTTTTAAAAGATAAGTGTTTAATTATTATTTTTGAGTTTATCTTATCAGTTTTATGGTTGTGCTTTTACCTTGTGCATGAGAATGATTGTTATGGGATGTTGTAGATGATTTTATGGCTGCATTATGTTCTTTTAGAATGTTGTAGACACATTTAGTTATTTATATCATATTTTATTTAAAAATGTGTTCAATTCATAGCCGGTAAGCTACAAGAATTAATTAGAAAAACAAATTTTGAATTTATGTGTTTTTTCCGAAAGTAATGTTCCTTAGTTAAGATGGGGGATGTTACTAAATGGTATTAGAGCGGTAGGTTCAAACACAGAGCTTGTATAGGCCATACTTAGCCAGAAGAAGCTAAATATAAAAGTTAAATCTCAAAGAATGTTTACATTGTGGTTGTTAGATTTTTCTAGGAAAAAGTGTGAGGAGATTGACTATAATTTCAACAAATTTCATTTCAGGGGTTGAAATACCCAATTTTTATCTCTAATTTTGCATGTGTTGGGGCTATAATTGGTTGAATTATGGAAATTATGGTGTTCCATGAAGAATTGGGATAAATTGGGAAAAAAACCCTAATTTTTGCAGTAAAATCGGTTGAGAATTCGACCTAAGAGTGTCAAAGTTGGGTGCAGAGGTCGAGTTGATACCCACCAGGCCTAAATTGGTTATTTTCAATCTTAATTTAGTGTCGCATGGAGGCCCTAGCAAAATTTTGGAATTATACATTTTTGGAAAATTGGAAAATTTTCAAAATTTGAGAAAGTTTGGGTATTTTATTGTACATGATGTTAGCATGATGTGGAGGCCATGTAAAAGTGATGTGGAAAAAGTGACATGTCAGTGGTGATGTGGGATTACAGGGTGGTATTTGGTAGCACAATGGCAGGTGACATGGGGGCTACATGGGATGGTGGTATAACAATACCATAAACCATTGTCACATGGGTAGCGAGACAATTTTGGTCTAAGGCCTTGTACTATGCAGAACCATAGAGATCACACCACATGGAAATAATTTTGGAATTTCGTGACCCGAATATTTGTTAAACCTCAAGAACTTATGGGATGTGACATCACCTTTCGGCCATTCATCTCTCTCGATCTCCACCGTCAGATCTAGGAGACGTTCAAGTTTGCGTGCACCAAGGAAAAGGCGTGCGATGCGATATTCCCATCCCCTTGACCAATGAAGGGGTGCCACATGGAATTTTATAGTCAGGGTGGGACCCTTGTCCCATATGAGGTCATATGTGTGGCATCTAGGGAGGTGGGGACCATAAAATATTAATATTTTATTAATGTTCAAGGTTAGTGTAAGAGAAAGAGGGGAAAGAGAGGGAGAGAAGGCTATCGAGGCAGGCCAGGACGATAAAATGGAATTACCTTAGGGTTCCATGTGGACCCAAAATTCCATATTAGTAGCCACATCAACAAATATGCCACATAGGTAGAACTATTCCACAGTGTCAAAAAAAAAAAAGTCTGGAGCCAAAATCTTATTTTGGTGATAATAGGATAATATTAACTCATAATGAGATGAAACATCTAGGTTTTTTCCATAGTAAGGAGGGATAAAAAAGTTCTATAGAGGGCCCTTTCTCATTTCTTCTTGGATTTGTCAGAAATTACAAAATATTGGTTTTCAAAGAGACCCAGATTATTGGAAGAAGCACAAATCAAGCTAATTTTTTTTGGAGAGAGTCCAGAAAGAAGGGATGGAATTTACCTAGGAAGGAATTGAATAAATCCAAAGGGGTGTGGAACGAAGATTCTTAAACAGGGGAAAATCCACTATTCTGGGCCACTTTGGGGGGACTTTTGGGATTTTTAAGAGGAAAAGGGTCCCTAGATGGAAAATATGGAAAATTTTATTTACTATACTTTTGTATACTCACTAATCCAGAAAAATTTGGTTTAGGGAATTTTTTCCAGAAGTGCATAGTTTGGGAGATAACCTATTTGGATAAAAAAATTATGTTTGGAAAAGAGGTAAAAAATGTCAAAGTTGTCATTTCCATATTGATGTATTTTTTTACTAGAGCATCATGATGACAATATGAGACTTTTTACGAGTTCCCTATCATAAATATTATCTAGGAATCTTACAAAAGTTTCTCAACTTACTAGCAGATTTACTTCTATGAGTGACAGAAGTTGGTGTCTATGATTACTTGCAGTAGAATGAAAAAATGTATAAAAAGGGGAAAATTAGCAATATTCAAATGGCCATAACTTTCTGCTTGGAACTTAGGATTGAGTAGGAAAGTATTCATTGGAAATCTATTGGAGAGGAGAATCCATTTATCAACCCAAAAAAATTATTTTGGAAGTTGATCCATGTGGATATCGATGGCCACCCACCTATTCCATTTGCTCAAAGAACAATTTTCATTTTGGTAGTTTTCCAGGTCATAACGTTTGGGGCCATTTTGAGTCCCTAAACAACATTTTTTGGGCATGAAACAATCACATTGTAGGATTTAGATAGAGTGTGATGTGTAGTCCTCGGATAGTTCTTTTGAACAAGCTATCATGTGCCTAAAACGAAGATTGTATGCACAAGTTATAACCACGGGAAGTTGATGTACCAACTTACCCCATTGGGGCCCACATGACTTTTGGCACTTCATCTCCTAGGGTTAGGTTTTTTTATGTTTAGGGTTTTATCATCTATGCTTTATGTTAAAAAGGCCTTTGGATTCTCATTGTAACCATCTTATTGCAAATGAGCATAGTCATCACATCTCTTCTCAGAGATACTCTTCCAGCATTTGAGCAAGTTTGTTTCAGTCTGCATTTTTACAGTTTCAAGATATTCTCTTTATTAATAGAAGTAAAGTTTTACTGTATCTTTGTGTATTTCTTTGATATACATTTGTATTCCATTTCATTCAATTTATAAATCTATATATGTGGTGTTAGAGAAGTCTTCTCTTTGCTTGTTTCTCTATGCATGTCCACAACAAGGTCAGGGTAGAAGGAGTTGGGACTCGAAGTGGTTGAACCCTTGCAATATTATCCCCACCGATCACGATGGACTCCCATGGTGGAAGAAAAAAGAGACGATGGAGCAGGAGATCCTTTTAAATTTTTCCTCAAGGAAGCCCTTCTATGACAAAGGAACGAGATGATGTATAACTTTGCACACATCCCTCGATGGTTGCCAATAGGTGGAACATCTTCATCAATTGGCCATGCCTCCCCCTTCAAGGTACAAGTCAATTTTGATATCCCCATATTTGAATGCTAGATATATGCAGATGTTGTGTATAAATGGTTGAATCTACTAGAAGGGTATTTTTCGGTCCATAATTTTTCCGATAGAGAAACTATTACCTTTGTGCTCCTTAAGGTTGTCCCCCATGTTAAGGATTGGTGGGAAACATACTATTAGCAAAGGGCCATTGAAGAATCTGCAATATTTGCAGTCGCCTCCACTTGGGATTCTTTCAGGGATGCTATTAAGGAACAATACTACCCTGTTGGAAGCTACGATGACCAATATATGAGATGGACTACACTGCGACAAGAAAGGGACTAGACAATACCAGATTTCACTAATATATTCCATACCTTCCACACCAAGCTGGGTATCAAGGAATCCAAATAACATATGGTGCTCTCAACTATTGCATATGTCTACATAGATACATCCAAACATAAATCGATTTTATGGACATCTCATCACTAGGTGTGGCATATCGATATGTTGTCAAAATCAAGAAAAAATTTAAACAAAAGAAGCAAGAGTTTGGATTTGCAATTTTCTCACAGCAGAAGAAGGGAAAAGGAAACCCAAACCATAGAACAAAGGATAGAGAAAGGATGGACCCTCTCAGGATAACCATTCCAAGCCACAAACAAATAAAGGTAAGGAGAAGACGAAGAAAGACACTGGGAAGTGGTGTGAATTCCATAAAATCACCTGGCATAACACCGATGAATGTTGCTCGAGGTAGTTCTTGGCTCAATTTTTTCAATATTGATGAAAAAATTGGCTCAATTCTTGGAATTCACACCATAACTGGCATAATTTAGGGAGCCAATTTTTTCATCAATATTGACCTAAATTATGGCTACCACCAGGTATGAATAGAACAAACTCATGTATGGAAGACTAATTTCAAGTCCAAAGAAGGTATTTTCAAATGGCTAGTCATGCCCTTTGGTTTGAAAAATGCTCCAACAACTTTCATGATATTTATGGACAATATATTGTAGCCCTTCACCAATTCTTTCGTGGCGGTATATTTGGATAATATCCTCATGTTTGACAATAATTGGGAAGAACACTTTCCACATATTCATCAGGTCCTTTACATTCTATGAAAACACAAGATATTAGCTAACTTGGAAAAATTCTCCTTCAACATGAACAAGGTTCAATACCTAGGATAAATTATTGATGAGCATGGTCTGCATGTGGATGTATCCAAGATCCAAGTCATTTGTGACTAGCCAGCCTCGATCTCACTAACCAAGCTTCGATATTTCTTAGGACTTTCCAACTTCTATTGCAGGTCCTTGTTAGAATTTTCCCATATTTCATGGGTCCTCATACAAGTGACCAAGGGTGGTGGAAAGGAAATGTTCATGTGGGGGAAGTAAAAAAAACAAGCAGTTGATGATTTGAAACATCACTTGTGCTCAGCTCCAATACTCTCCTTACCCGATATGAAATAACCTTTTGAGATTGAGACCGATGCTTCAGAATATGTCATGGGAACAGTCCTCTCTCAACATTGTCATCTAGTGGAATATCATAGTGATACATTATCAAATGTCATACATAAGTACCCCACCTATGACAAAGAAATGTATTCCATTGTACAATCCTACTAATAATGGAAGTACTACATTCTTAGGGAGGGTACAATCATCCACACTGATCATAAGCCTCTTCAGTTCATGCAGAGACAAGGAAAATTACAGAACGACTTCCATCAAAAGTGGTCCACATACTTGCAACAGTTCCATCTCAGCATCAAATATAAGATAGGGAGCACCAATCGCGTCATTGAATGCCTCAATAGACCTCTAGTTGTAGCCTTAACCACAATGCTCCACTCATGTGTCCATGAGGAATATGAATGGCCCAAACTCTACAAGAGAGATCCTAACTTAGCTACCACTTACCATATGCTAGGAACAACCGCGACTGTCGCTGAATTTCATATTCAATACAAACTGTTATTCCATTTGGTCCACCTATGTGTTCCTTCAAGTGAGCATGTGAATATGATTTGAGAAGCTCACTACAATCATATTGCAAGACATTTTGGCATGGAAAATACCATGGCAGTAATACAAAATCATTTCTACTGGATAAAACTTCGATAGGACGTTAGCAGGTATATCAGGTCCTTCACTGCCTAGGCCATTGTTAAACCAATTACTAAGAATAAAGGCCTATACACCCCTCTTCCTACTCCAAACATGTCATGGGAATCCATATCTATCGAATAAATTTCAGGACTTGCTTCAACCAAGGAGGGAAATGTCTGTGTTTTTTTGGTGTTTGATCAGTTTTCTAATATGGTAGTTCTCACAACCTGCAAGAAAAATATCATAGCGGAGGCCACCGCTAATATATTCTTTGAATGGGTGTGGGCTCACTTCAGGATACCACAGACCATCATAACATGATTTAGACAATAGGGTACTCGACACATTTAGGTCTAGCCTCTCGTCGTTGTTGGACACCAATCTCACCAAATCCACCACCTTCCCTCCCCAAACTGATGGCCAGAAAATGACTGTCAATAGAATGATCATGTATATATTGCACATGTACAAATCCAAACATTTGTGCACATGGGATGAGAGTCTCCCTTGTGTTCAAAATATATACAACTCATCCCTTCATATACCAAACACAGTCCCTTTCAAGTGGGGTTGGGTTTTTAAGCATTGCGTCCCATTAATGTCGCACTACCCGTTGCATCCACACAAGAAGAATCATCCCATGCTTAATCAGAGGCTGATAAAGCCACAAAGTTTAATGAATGAATTCATCTCATCCAAAAAAAGTTCCATGATATTCTATAGAAATCCAATGCTAAGTACAAACAACGCCATGATAAACCCCAGGTACCATACCAGTTTCAGGTGGGAGATAAGGCCTGGTTTCATTTGCAGAAAGAGCGCTTTACAAGACCCAATAAAAATCTTCATTGACTTCATTATGGAACTTACACCCCCACCGAGGCTATGGGTGACAATTATTTTGAGCTAAGTATTTGCCCCTTCCTTGTCCTTCACCCCATGTTCAATGTGGACCTCCTTCAGTCATACGTCCCATCGTTATTGGACACATCAGAGATCATAGAGGAGTTGACACTGATAGAGCTCAAGGATGACTACATGGAACAAGAATCCATTGATCATATCAAGTACACTTGGATTAATGGTACTCGAGAATAGAGGATCCAAATTTATTGGGTTTTCAAAGTAGGGAAGCTCTTGCACCAAGCCAAGTGGCTCACCTGGGGCCAAGTTCAGAAGAAGTTTCCCCATCTAATGGGGGTACTCAACACAATGGAAACCATTGATTCCTAAGGGGGTAGGACTTATCCAGGTGGATATTGGTGGCCACCCACCTATTCCACTATCTCAAAGATTAGTTTTCATTTTGGCAAATTTTCCGACTTTTTCGGGTCATAAACTTCTAGGGCCATTTTGAGGCCCTAAAAAACGTTTTTTGGGTGTGACATAGTCACATTGTAGGATTTTGGATTTATAGGATTTAGAAAAAATGTGATGGAAACATGTTTATTCCTTGGATATTTCTTCTCAACGAGATATCGTGCGACTAAAACATAGATCGTATGCAAAAGTTACAACCCTGGGAAGTTTATGTACCAAATTACCCCATTAGGGTCCATAAGAATTTTGGCGCTTCATCTCCTAGGGTTAGGTTTTTGGATTTTTAGATTTTTCTCATTTATGATTTATGTGAAAGTATTTGGAGCCTCATTGTAACCATCTACTTGCAAATGAGCATAGTCGTCACATATCTTGTTAGAGATAAGCTTTCACCATTCAAGCAAGTTTGTTTTAGTTTGCATTTTTACAGTTTTAGGATATTCTCTTTATTATTAGAAGTCAAATTTTACTGTATCTCAGTATATTTATTTTCTATAAATATGTATTCTATTTCGTTCCATTTATAAATCTAGATCGTAATCATAAGTTATAGCCAATGCAAAAGAATATGACTGGTGACATTGAAGAGAAGAAAAACGTATGTATTGTTTTCAAGAATTGTGTATGTATATATTTTTGTCTAAAATAAATCTAATTGCATGCACATTTTATTGCATACTTTAGAGGTACAGGAAGGAATTTTGGTTCCTATATGAGAACCATAGCCATGGAAGATTCCTAAGATTTCTACAGTCATGGATATGAATTTAGAGGGATACATGTCAGCATGGTAAATGCTGAGACATAATCTAACGGAAGAAGAGAGAGGAAATACCCTGTGACTATGAGAAGCTTTTAGAGATAAGTGCAGAGTTATAGGGAAGATAATGAGAAGATTATGAAATCCTAGGAAGATATACTTCATAGCTTGAACATGTTGCATATGAAAACCGATAAAGACTCTAGCACAAAGCAAGAAGATAGTGCTAGAGAATTGACATCATCCAAACCCCATACCATAAAGGATGAACATGGGAATGGAAGGAAATTAAGGAGCATGAGCAGGAACCATCATTCCCTGGAGAAATCCACTAGGATATCTCATGCAAATTTAGGGCCAGGAAGTATCCCAAGTGTGTCCCATGTGAGGAGATAATGGAGAAGGCCCGAGGGAGACATATTGCAAGGTGAACTCAGGAAAATAAATCCACATACTTTCAATTTTGAGAAAATAAATGGAAAAGTGGTTGAGGCTTGGTTGTTGGAAATCAAGAAATATTTCCAGCTACATGATTATCCCTCCGGGGTAGAAACAAGAATTGCAAGCTACCAATTGCAAGGAAAGGAAACCATGTGGCAATATCATCTTAATCAATAAAAACACTTTGATGAGAGGAAGGTATCATGGAGGCACTTCAAAGGACATTTCCAAGAGAAATTATTGTTTGAACATTACTATGAAAGAAAGATGAAAGCGTTATTTGAACTCAAGTTGGGAAGCATGACAATGGAAGAGTATGAGAAGAGGTTCTTTGAATTGTTGAAGTATCTGGACTTCATAAAGGATAAAAATGTCAAAATCCAAAGGTTTCTAAGTGGTTTACCCTCTTTCTATAGTGACAATATATAATATGATAAAACTAGAACTTTGGAAGAGACATATTTATGAGGAGAGCAGAGGGAGGTCAGTCTTCCAAAAATATTGGAATGACAAGATGAAGGGTAACAAATAGAAAAATAGAAAAGGTTTTAAGACACTCTTTTTCGAGAAAAACTCACAAGAAAATCAACAAGGAAAGTCAACCCAAAACTAGCACAAAAAAAATGATTCATTTTGGAAAAGGTCAAGGAAACAACATGTACAATGTTGGCGATGTGAGGGAAATAACTTATATAGGGACTACCCTCACAAAGGAGAAAGAAAGAGGGTTTTTCACAACATTTAGGAGGTTAAAACAATTTAATACATGGGAGGAAGCATGATAAGTATTTATGCAACCTTGGAAAACAAGCAAGTAGATTATCAATCCCCCATTATTGAAGTGGTCAGGTAAGATTGATAACCATCCCTTAGCAATTTTAATTGATTCCAGAGCTAGCCATAGTTACATAAACTCTAACATTGTTGAAAAATTTCACTTTAAAAGGAGCAAGCATAAGAAATATTGGTTAGTTAAGTTATCCACAGGGGATAAGAGAAAGATAAATGAGTTGGTTAAAGATTGTCTAATAGACATGAATGGACTCAACACAAAGGTAGATATAGACATCATACCATTGAGTTCATTTGACTATCTAATTAGCATGGATTGGTTGGAGAAACACAATGTTGTGTTGGACTATTAAAACAAGACAATAAGTTGTCTTGATGAGGATGGATAGCAAGGAAATATTCAAGGAATTCTAAGATCTACGGTTGTTAAATAAATTTCATCCATGCACCTAAAAAAGAGTTTCAGAAAGGGATGTCAAATTTTTGCATCCCATATGGAAGAGGAAGATAGAGATAAAGTGGAAATTATTGAACAACACCGAGTCTCGAAATATTTTGAAGATATTGTTGGGGAGATCCCAGGATTTCCACCAAAGAGAGACATTGATTTCTCAATTTATTTGGTGCTAGGATCTTCTCCAGTGTCCAAGACACCTTATAGAATGATCACACCATAATTAAAAGAGTTTCAAATGAAACTTGAAGAGTTGTTAGAGAAGGGGTATATATTCCCAAGTGTGTACCTTGTGGAGCCCCAGTGATTTTTGTAAAGAATAAATATGGAACCTTAAGGTCATGTATTGATTTTAGGCAGCTTAATAAGTTCACAAAAAAGAACAAGTATCCTTTTCCAATGATTGATGATATTTTTGATCAACTGAAGGGTGCAAGGATCTTTTCAAAGTTTGACTTGAGATCAGGTTATCATGAAGTGAGGATAAAAGAAGAGGACATCAACAAGATAGTGCTCAGAATAAGATATGGGCATTATGAATTTACAATAGTTCCATTTGGGCTATCAAATTACCCAACTATTTTTATGTTCCCGATGAATGAAGTGTTCAGGGAGTACATGTACAAGTTTGTGATTATTTTAATATATGATATTCCCATTTACTCGAGGACAGAAGAAAAGAATGAGAAACATTTAAGAATGACGTTGAAAGTTTTTAGAAAACATAAGTTATATCCCAAGTTTAGTAAGTGCATCTTTTATCAAAAGAAGATTCATTACTTGTGGCATATTATTTCTGTAATACCCTAGTTTTGAGTCCCCATATGCAATAATGTATTTTTTTATTTGTTGAAAGGCTCGAGTGCCCAAAAAATTAAAGAGGCTAGCGTGCCTAGGAAATTTAATGCTATTATCATTATTAATAATAAAATACATCACTGGCTGCAAGACAGAAAAGGACAAGAGTTATAGGGGGATTTGATTCCATGAGAGAGGGGGATTAAGGGGATATGTCATTTTATCATATTTTATCTACCCATAATTATTTTAATGGATAAAAGTGGTTACATGTGCTTCTTAGGGAAAGGCCATGGGATTCTTGATTTTCAAGTAAATATTTAAACCCGTCTTGTGGGTTGTTTGGGAGTTCTTCTCCATACACACTTTCACACTTTTAGTCATGATTTCTCATTCATCCTTGTTCTTGGTGGGGGAAAGGAAAAAAAAAAACTAAATTTGTTGGGAGAGAAGCCATGGTTGGATGGTTGTAGTGAATGTTGGTGTATTCCATCCATGAACTAATTCCTGCATGCCTGAGATGCATTGGCATGTACTAAATTTTATTCACAGTTGCAAGTCGTGAGAGTCCCAACATGGATATTCTCGACCAGATGCAATGGAGCCCTGGAAGGAGGTGGAAATCCTAAGGGACTATGTGGCAGAGAAGGGGGTCCATTCTCTTAGGTTGTGCATGCTAGAGAGAAGAGATATGGTGTACTTTGTATTTTTGTGTGTTGAGTAACCTACGAGAGCTTGAGTACTGATTGGTTTGGGGAAGCTGAGTGACACCCTGGAACCATACTTGTGGATTCATAGACCTCTTTTGGGGGTGACATTGTTGTTGATACTTGGAACAACAATGTCTATAGTTGGGTGGAACGTCCGTGGTATGCATCCATTTGGTGAACCATTTTGATTAAGATAAGTGCTCTCTATCATCTGTTTCTCTCTTGTATATTTATTTCCACTGTGTATGGATTATTTTCTCTGAGATTCGTATGTTATAACTTGCATGATTTCTAGTTATTTCTATGCATAGCATGTTTAAGCATTCTTTATATGGTATCATGAACCTTTATTATTGCATGTGTTGTTATTATGTTTCTTTCATGATTCTTTAATAATTAAATGGTATCCGAATTTGAAATCATCTTCGAACAAAGTTTTTGAGGTAGCATGCCCAACTAGGGGGTGGCTGGGTATGTTACAGATTGGTATCATATCCTTCAATCATGACAAATAATCCAAAGGTAAAAACATCAATGTTGGTAATGTAGAGACAAAATCAAATGGAACCATGAGCAAAGGGGAACAAGAAAACTTAATAGAGACTTTCAGAATCTTGAAAATAGAAGTGTAGAGTTACAAAGAAAAAAATGAGAGGTTGATGAGAGAAACAAATCAAATAAATGATCAAGTAATGCAAATCCTAAATCAGTTGCATAGGAAAGCAAGGAATGGATCATACTTAAAGCAGGAGGAAGAAAAAATATATCATGAAAGAATATGTAACTAAAAAATATCTTATCATTCAAGAAGTCCCAACAGAACTCATAGAAATCACTCACTGCCTTACTCAATAAGGAAATTGTATTCATCTGAAGACTCCATAAGCAGTCCAGAAGTGTCTCATGTTAGGCACCAAAGAAGAAGGCATGAATTAAATAGTTTTCAAGGAGAGTTGAGGAAACTTAATCCACCATCCTTTGATGGTGAAAGAGAAAGGGTAGATTATAATGAAGCATGTATGCTTGGACTTGGGAGGTATTTTCAATTGCATAACTACTCCTAAAAACTAGAAGAAAGAATTTCCACATACCATTTACATGGGAAATCTACTATGTGGTGGGATCATCTGAAGCAAGTTGAGAACAATAATGAGAGAAGGATCACTTGGAAGAAGTTCAATAAATATTTTAGAAGGAGTACCTTTAAGAGAAATTCTATGACAAGAAGATGAAAGAGTTTTTTTTATCTAAGTTTGGGAAGCATGACCATGACATGATATGAGAAGAGGTTCTTAGGATTGTTGAAGTATGTAGTATTTGTCAAAAATGAAAAAGTGAATATACAAAGGTTTTTAAGTGGACTTCCATCCTTTTATAAAGAGAATATTTAATATGATGAGCCCATGACATTGATTGGGACCATGAGGAAGACTGAGTACATGTATGATCAAGGAAAAGGCAGAGAATCCATGACAAAATCTTGGAAGGATAAGAAGAAGGAGAAACATGATTAGAAGAGGAAGGGGTTCAAACCTCCTTTCAATATAAACAACCCTATTAAAAATCAACAAGATCAATATGCTAAGGATGAATCCAAGAAAGAGGATTCCTTGGGGAAAATAGGAATACCACCAATCCAATGTTTGGGGTGCAAGGAAAATCACCTATAAAAGGATTTCCCTCACAAAGGA
>JASDQU010243997.1:38096-50657 GCA_032191745.1 Picea mariana | reverse complement strand
ATTGGCGACCATACTGGGGATGAAACCCCTTCAGGCTATCCTCTTCATGGAACCCCTTTACATGGGGGAAAAATATATCCTCACTTGAATATTCCTTATCATACTTTTGTCTCTTCGCAAACTTCAGTGATGATACCCGTACAAACTTCTTTGGATCAATTAGGTGGAGGATACTACATTTTTAGACAAGGAAAGGGGGTGAGCTAGGATCTTTCCTAGCCTGCAATGTTTCAAAGAACATATTTTCTTGGACCTTGGTATCAAATGCCACAACCCATCGCTAGTCTAGTCACTTATAGTCATACTGGAGCTCCATCACCAACCTCTGTCAGTCATGTTGGAGATGGGTTGATGACCTTTGCAATTCATGTTGATGACCCACACCCAACCACTTATAGTCATGTTGGGGGAATCAGTCTAGTCGCCAGGAGTCATATCAATGTCACATCTCCAACCTCTATACATCATGTAGGAGGTGACTCTCTCACCTCTTCCATTCACGTTGAGAGCATGTCACCAGCTATTGTAAATGATGTTGGGAGCATTCATATGATCGATAAATATAGACGTGTCAGATGTAAGCCTAGATTCCTTTGCAGGACTTGCGAAGGATATCACCTTAATTGTTTATGTCCATCTACTGCTGGGATACCAAAAGTGTGGTTCTCACCACCCGAGGGTCCTTTGGGTTCTAAAGTGTCTGTTGGCCCTTGACCAAGTTTTGGGAGATCCTTGGTCAAGTTGACCTATTTTGGGACTTCGACAGCCTATCGAAGAAGGAGTGCAAGACGAAGTAGAGATCATGGGATCTCGGCCCATTTTTGGGTCATTTTTTGGGATTTGGAAATATGTAATGGGAATGGAATGTCGGACCATGGGTTTACCCATGTTTAGGCCTATTTTGTATGTATAAATAAAAGGCTAGGAAATGTAATAAGTAGTTGTGCAAGTTGGCTAAGTGATAAGAGTTGGATCTGTGTGATCAAGAATTGTAAGGCTTCATGCATATTGTGTGAGACTTGTAGAGCTAAGTGCAAGTCATTGTAAGAGACTGTGAAGGGATTTGTGTTGTAACGCAAGGAAGAAGGATCTAGCGAGCTGCGCAAATCTCCTATCCTATGCAGAGTAAGGGTTTTGTGGCTCTATCCATGTAGAGGACTAATTGAAGCTAATAAAGAAGAAGAGTTGGTGGACGTAGCCCCAGGGTGGGAGTGAACCACATAAATACCATGTTATTCTTCTCTGTGCGATGTTCTGATGTATTTAAGTGTTATTTTCTAAGTTCTTGATATATATAGATAGAGAGATTTGTTTATGCTTTGTTGTTATGATGAATCTGGATGTTATATATGATATAGGTGAATATGCTTAGTGCTTGAATATGCCAGATCTAATCCATTTATTTATGCTACGTTCTTAGATGCGTTAGATCAGGGTGAATGTTGCAATGCTCTGTTTTATCTGTGAAGTAGATATTGGGTAAATAATGATGAACTAACTGTGGTAAGTGCTCTATTAAGTATTATAATCACAGATTTGTGTCCCAGCTAAGGTTGCAGACACCTGAGTCCTGCAACCACCCTTGCCTCTACCTCGAGTGAGACTTCATCTGCTTCGCAGGTGTTGCCGAAAGGGCTAGTAGTTAGGGTTTTGTTGGTGTGTTGTTGTAGCGTTGAAACCTAGGTATTCCCCTATGCCAACAAATGGTTTCATTGCTGGGACCTGAAGCTGTGATTGTTGGGAACTGAGGAAGAAGGAGCTCTGTGAAAAGATTCGACCTGAAATTGTGGAATCTCTGTGCGTAGATCTGTTTCTCTAGTGTGCAGCACTATACTTAGTTTGACAAGCTTTGTGCTAAGGAAAAGAAGTCCGATCTGAAGAAAAGAGGTAAGATATGAAAACTTTGTGCTCTGATAAAGGTAAGAATATTGAAAAGTTCTAGATCTAAAAGCTTTGTGCTCTATAGAAGTAAGATAAGTAGAATTGTTTGTTTCAATAGTATGGATCTAGGTATGTTTGATAGATTCTATCCTAGCTTGAAAAGTAGGGTATTAATAGATGAAAGAAGATTTGATATGAGTAGATCTAATGAGAAAAGTGAAAAATATGTTATACCTATGCATAGAAAGACTGTTTGGACTAATAAGTGTATGCAGTATCCTAGAAAAAAATGTTTCCAGGTTAAGCACCATGATCCTAGCGCGTAGTACAAGAAAGGATGGGGATCATTTAAAATAAAGAGAGGATTAACCCTCTGTTACAGTGGGACATATTGCTAAGGAATGCCCTGGGAGAAGACCTAGTTGTATTTGTTTTAAATCTATGGACCATCAAGTATTAGATTTCCCTAGAATGATTGCTAAGCTTGAAGAAATGAACATGAGACAAGAAAACCCTAAGGCAGATCCAAAAACTAAGATTATGAAAGAATCCCAGAAAGAATCAGAGAAAGTATTGATACAGATGAAAGAAACCCCGAATGACCACCGACATGTCACATTATCAGAGATCTTCAAAGAAAACTAATGAGTTGAAGCAAGAATAGGAGACTTTGACATTGACTATGTTCTAGATGAGGAAACACAGGTGAATATCATGACAAAGAGAACTTGGGAAGCTATAGGGAGGCCTACTGTGATTCCTTCCGTTGGAGGAATAGGACTATTCAAAGGAAAGCTAATAAACCTACGTGGAAAGCTCACCCAGATACCTATGAATGCCAATGGAGCTTCGATAGATGAAGATTTTGAGAATATTAAATTTATTGAGAACAATGCCACATTTACCATGCTATTAGGATAACCTTGTATTGAAAGAGATCAAGCCAGAAGGCAAGAAGAAGAAGAAGTTTTAGAGCAGAAGCGAGAGTTAAAAGAATTCATGACTAGAAGGATTGCACGATTGATTGAAGAATAGAAGAATATATCAAGATATTTAACACCAGAGACATGGATATTGAAGTTGCAAGAACACTAGAATACCCACAGAATATTGAAGTACCTATTCCATATGAAGAAGACAGATTCCCCTTGAATCTTAGGAAAGAATCTCAACAATGCGAAGTACTTATGCCAAAAGAAGATAAGAATCAGAATGGAAAAATGCCCACCGAGATGAAGATCACTAGGAAGAAGGCTAGAAAGCTAAGTAAGAAGAGAGTTAAAATCGACAAGTTGCAGAAGGCTCCAGAGGGAATCTCGCAGAAGGAAAATTTGCAAAATTGGAGCTTCGTCAGGATATGAGAATAGCGACACATGCAACTTCACCATGACAAAGAAATATAGTTGTTGGGGACATTATAACCACTATAGCACCGCTCCGAATAGGTAGAAATATATTTATGGACATCTTTATTCTAGAAAATCCTGGGGAGATATCTGACATCAACAGCCCATAAACTGCACAGGATACACATGAACCTAGTAGAACAAAGAAGACCAAAGAGGTCCAAGATATAGACAGTGCATCCTTGAAGACTGCTTCCATATCACCAGAGTGAGGAGGTGATGGAGAAGAGTTGAATGAAAAATAAGTTGAATAGAAGCAAGGAGACAAGGTTGATCCGCTGAAAAAGAGGAAAGGTTCACTTCTGAAACCTTCCTCCCAGAAGAAAGTGAAGGCCACCATGACCAAGATGCAGATTTTTCTCACCTCCGATGACTTCGATTTCCTCATAGCAGCCCTGCAAGATGCTTCACTAGAAATAGCAGAGAAAAAAGATGCGAAGAAAGAGGAGATGTATGATCGAATTGAGACTGAACTCTGAGGGGTACAGCAGGACCTATAGTCCAGCCATGCAGTCTCCACTATGCCCGGAGAACCAGAATTGGGAGATGAACCAGCTCAACTCCACTACCTAGCTGATACAATCGAAGCTCGCCTTCGACAAGCATTGGAAAAAATAGTGCAAGCCACCCATGCTTTGACACAAGTACAAGGAGTAATCATAGAGAAACATAGTGCTACATAACAGGACAAGCTTTCTCTCCAAGAAAAGTTTGATGAAGAAAAAGCACAGCTACATCAAGAAAAGGAATAGTTGCTCGTGGAGGAACTCAAAGTAAAAGATGCGGTCAACAGATCACTTCACTCTGTGACAGTCTTCGAAATCAAGGCAGAAGACCGAGTTACACAGCAAGTGAACCAGCACATAGAATCCATCCAATAGCTACAACGACGCATACTAGATCTGGAGCTACGCACTGTACCTGAAACCCCAGAAGATGTAAGAGACCAAAGGGAAGAAAACGCCAGGAGCACATTTGAAAGGATAAAGGCTCTTACCCTATAATGTAAGAAACTCACTGATCACAGTGCCCAGACCTATGAACAACTCACGGAGAACCTGGAACTAAAGGCACTGGAGTCACACCTCCAAGAGGTGAAGTATCAAGCCGAAAAGATATAGGCGCAGGTGAAGTCCCTGTCAGCTGTGGAAAGAATGAAGTGCTCCCAAGAGAAACACACTTCACAAAAACAAATCCATACTATCCAGAGTAGAGTTATGGAGTTAAATGAGAAGCTCCAACCTGTACACGACAAGGCCTATCAATTTTTTACAGAGGTAGAAGTCCAAGGAGAAGAGCTAGAGTAGGTTGTCACTACAGTTGAACAACGTCTAGAGGGACCTATAAATGATGCAATCATCCAAGAGTTCAATGAACAAGAGGTCATAGCACAACAACAAGTCGAAGCAGCTCAAGCCAAGCTCAAGGCATTTGAGGAAGAGCTAGTTAGACCAGAGTGACTCGGGATGAGTCACAGGTGAGTGTTGGGGGCCTGTTGGCCCTTGACCAAGTTTTGGGAGATCCTTGGTCAAGTTGACCTATTTTGGGACTTCGACATCCTATTGAAGACGGAGCGCAAGACAAATCAGAGATCGTGGGATCTCAGCCCATTTTTGGGTCCTTTTTTGGGATTTGGGAATATGTAATGGGAATGGGATGTCATCCCAAGGGTTTACCCATGTTTAGGCCTATTTTTTATGTATAAATAAAAGGATAGGCAATGTAAGAAGTAGTTTTGCAAGTTGGCCAAGTGCTAAGAGTTGGATCTGTGTGATCAAGAATTGTAAGGATTCGTGCATATTGTGTGAGACTTGCAAAGCTAAGTGCAAGTCATTGTAAGATATTGTAAAGGGATTTGTGTTGTAATGCAAGGAAGAAGGATCTAGCAAGCTATGCAGATCTCCTGTCCTATGAAGAGTAAGGATTTTGTGGCTCTGTGCATGTAGATGACTGATTGAAGCTAATAAAGAAGAAGAGTTGGTGGACGTAGCCCTAGGGTGGGGGTGAACCATGTAAATATTGTGTTATTATGCTCTGTGCAATGTTCTAATGTATTTATGTGTTATTTACTAAGTGCTTGATATAGATAGATAGATAGATCTAGTTATTCTTTGTGCTTATGATGAATCTTGATGTTAGATCTGATATAGGTGAATATTCTTAGTGCTTGAATCTACCAAATCTGATCCATTTATTTATGCTACGTTCTTAGATACGTTAGATCAGGGTGAATGTTGTGATGCTCTGTTTTATCTGCGAAGTAGATATTCAGTAAATAATGATGAACTAACGGTGCTAGGTTCTCTATTAAGTATTATAATCACATATTTGTTTCCCAGCTAAGGTTGCAGACACCTGAGTCCTACAACCACCCCTACCTCTACCTCAAGTGAGACTTCATCTGCTTCGTAGGTGTTTCTGAAAGGGATGGTAGTTAGGGTTTTGTTGGAGCGTTGTTGTAGCGTTGAACCTGGGGTATGCCCCTGTGCCAATAGTCTATGTGGTTTCCCCACACCCTTTTTCTCCTTTGATTGACATGAAATTCATGCCACTGAAATCCTCTCCTGACCACATCCTCATTGTCGAGGGTGGCGGGTCTCCCATCCCTGTTATCACACATCCTATTCAACCAATGGTTGAATAAGTGGTCATACCAGTGAAATCTTTGGTCAATCCAACTCTTCTTTTCGAGGGTGATGTGTCCTTCAACCATATTGTCAAAATTATTGATAACACTCCTTCTGAACATGAGAGACTTTTTCTCTCCCCAAGCACTCTCCCTCTAAGTCCTGAGGAAGTTCCCTTCGATTGGGATGGTCTTGTGGGGTATCCAATGCCCCCACCTATGTCATTTCGAGTAAGAGACATTATCTGATATATCATGGAGATGATAACCTCTGCTAGAACTTTGTCCTCCTCGACTTGGAGAGATTTGGGTTTTTGCAATATTATGTCGGCTATTCATAAGATACCAACATTCCATAGAAGTCCAGCACAGGAGCCTTGGCCTCCCCCATGACTTGCCTCCTAGAATCTCCCAAATGAGTCTGATTTAAGCTCTTTTCTAACTCACCTAAAAGATGAAAAGATCACTGAGTGATTTTTCCCTTTCACACTTGTTAAATTGGACTTGAAAGGTCGTGATTCTTAGTTAAGCTCTTTTTCAACTCATTTTTCACAAAGTGAAAAGATTTCCGAGTGAACTTGTCTCTTTCACACTCATAAATTGGATTTGAAAGGACATCTATTTGGCACAAGTTTATCCCCTTTTCACACCAAGTAGACTAAATTTCATGAAAAGGGACATTTTTTGGCGTTAAGTTGTGATTGCATCTCATGCGCTTGCTTGTTGTATTGATCCTATAGACGGTTTTGGATTTGTGTTATAAACTGTTTTCCTCAACAGTTTTGCATCCTCAACCAAGTAGAGCCTCGTTTATATCCTTTGCAATTTGACACCTGATACCTATGAAGGAACATTCCCCCAAGTGTCCATCTCCCACATGCATATCCTTGCATTGAGCATAGGTATGTTCCACTACTAGAAATAGTTTTTCTTACTTGTGACACTCATTTCCTCCTCTGTAGCATAACATTCATTTGTCTAAGAAAAATAAATAAAAGACATGCAGGAAGGGATTATTATCTTATATTGGCAGTGGTCGTGTCTCCTTTTATCAGAGCACAAATTTATTGAGTCCATTTTTCATCATAATTTCGGGTTTAGCATGGCCTTAGGAAGATGAGCTCGTTATAGAGAGTCTTCTCTATTGATTGGTTACTCTTCTAGTACCTCTAAAGAATATCATTGATGCCCCCTACATCTAATAGTTCCATCATTGAGTCTATTCTTCCAGAGTCTTCCATATGTCTCATGCTCTTGTTCAAAGGGAGTCTATCAAAATGTGTTGGCCATTTCTCAGAACTCTTGACTTTTCACGTTGCCCATACCCTCAGTTTGTCTCAGAAACACATGATACTATAGTACTATCATGCACTCTGGCCCTACTTTCATCATTGGTAGGTAAACTTGAACCCAACAATTGACATTTCATCATTGATCATTGACTGGGTGGTTTCCTTTATGTTCGATGAAAAGACATCTATTCACACATTGGGATTTGTGCAATGTCTTGGATGCTATTAGCCTTATTTTTGGTTTCCTCGCGTTTTTCATCAATTTTCCTCATTAGATGTTATTCAGAGGGTCTTTTTTGTGTACCATTTTCACTTGGCACACACGAAAGACGCACAAGGTCATTGGTTTGTGAACATGGTCTTCGTCCTATTTCCCCCAAATCATGAAGCTCCTGCTTTGTACCTCGTGCTGAATCATGGGAGACACCTCAATTCTATCCTTTCAACGGGTCTCTTTCCATTAACTTCAGCTCATCTATTTTGGAAATGGGACCTATAGTCTTATGAGTACCTTAAGGCTTGCAGTCATTAGTGGCAGGTTCTCTAGCCATCGAAAGTTGGGAATACATCAATGTCTCCTGATCGATGTATTATTCAAGTGTTCAACCCTGAATCCTTTATTCACACTTGTAAGAATGTACTCGGTGCCTTCATACCTACTTTCATTATCGGTAGGTTGTCTCACGTTTGTTAATGGTATACCTCAATGACCAGTAATCAAATGATGTCTCATTGTGTTCGACCTCAACTCCTTTATTTACATGATGTAGACTTGTACCTTTGGCGGATTTTGTAGAAGAATTGAATACATTAGTATGTGGTCACAGCTTTCCTGAGTTGTTGCTTCCTTTTCATTGGACCAGTACCTATATGAATTCAGTGAATATGGGATATCATATTGTACTCCATTGTATACAGATATCTTCAGATTTATTTTGAGACTAGTTCTACTATTCCTTGTTCATGACTGTGACAACCTTTGGCATGTAATTGCATTTGAATTTTCCTATTCATGGCCACGAACAACTGTTTGGTATATTTTCACATGGATCTGCAATATAATTCTATTGGCATCCATGTATGCAAAGTTAGTGTAGAATGTAATGAGAAACTAGTTCTTCCAGTTGGTTCCCCATCACTCCACTTATGGGTTGTTTATAATATATTTCGGCCATCGCATATACTCCTCTGACCTCACACATTAGGGGGAATCTGTTATAGCAATAATTTCCTCACCTTATGCAAGCTTTCAGAGAAGGCCTTTTTCCATTTCCCTATGCATACTTTTCATCCCTTTTTGCAAAACCCAGAGCTAAAAAATATATTTTTTCCACATGTACGCACCTTGCCTACTATACAACATGCGTATACGCAGGCAATGCCACTAAAACCCGTGTACATCGTGAGTTTTTCCCAAAAATGAAAAATGGTTTTGGGTTTCCATGTCATGATAGGAGATCTATGATCCTCAGCCTTCCATATATTGGAAACGTTCTGACTCGGCCCTTCAATTCCACTTGAAGGCTATAAATGGGCCAATTCTGAGCTATGGAAAGGAGGAGAAATAATTTAAATTTGAGAGCAAAGTTACTCTGGAGAAATTATTTACTTCATATTGAGTCTGCATCCCTTTGTCCTTTAAGTCTGAATATAGTGTTCAACCCCCATTCTCTTCCCTTATTGATTGAGAACTTCATTATCTCTTCCATGAGATTGCCTTTGGTGGAGGATTGAAGTGGTGGAGGCCCAACTGGAAGGAACATAGTTTCTCGGTTCTGAACCGTGTTGACACAGAAGTTTGCAACATTTTCACTTATGCTGATCATATATTAATAGAAATACTCTTTTCCCGTCCAATTGATATCTTGCAAATATTTGAATTATTATTCCATGGGACTATTTGTCATGTTTATTAATAGATTATTCTATTGAATGTGCTAACATCATATATTGTCACCATATTCTTTCTTTTCTTGGTGTTTGAGGACTAGTTGCAAGTATATTGCTTTGGGTCAAGTGCTCAATGGTGGACTTCATTGAACGTCTAGATGAGTTAGGCCTTTTATCTTGTCTTTCTATCATATTCGTTTATATAGCATACTTGAGAATAGATTTGATTTCTGCATTCATTTCCATCTGTTGTGGTTTACCCCTAGCCATAGAGAGATTTTCCTCGTTACAGGAGAGAAGCCATGGCTGGATGGCTATATTGACTACTGGTGTATTCCAACCATGAACTAATGTGTGCATGCTTGAGATGCATTGGAATGTACTAAATTTTATTCACGGATATGATTCATAAGAGTCCCAACATGGAGATCCTTGACCAGATGCATTGGAGCCCTAAAAGGAAGTGGATAGTATGAGGGATTGCATGGCGGAGAAGGGGATTCATTCTCTTGGTTTATGAAAGCTAGAGAGAAGATAGTCGGTGTACTTTGGATTGTTGTGTTTTGAGGAACCTATGAGAGCTTGAGTTCTTACTGGTTTGAGGAAGTTGAGTGACACCTTGGAACCTTCCTTGTGGATTCATAGTAGTGGATCAGGGGTGACATTGTTATTGAGACTTGGAACAATAGTGTCTACGGTTGGGTGGAATGTCCGTGGTCTACATCTAGATGGTGAACCATTTTGATTAAGATAAGTTCTCTTTGTCTTGTGTTTCTATGTTGTATATTTATTTTCATTGTGTATGAATTATTGTCTCTGTGACTCATATGTTATAACATGCATGTTTATTGGTTATTTCTATGCAAAGTATGTTTAAACATTCTTTATTATGTAGCATGAATATTTATTATTTCATGTTATGTTATCATGTTTTTTTAATGCTTATTTAATAATTAAATGGTATAAGAATTTGAAATCAGCTTCGAGCAGAGTTTTTGAGGTAGCGTTCCCAGCCCAGGGGTGGATGGGTATGTTACAATTTCAGTATAGGGGATAATAATTGATCCCAAGAAGATAAAGTCAATTATGAGATGGTATGTTGGCAAATGTTTAACAGGCAGCGAATGCTTGTCATTGATGGCAATAGTGAAGATGACATGAGAATAACAAGTTTGTAATCGACAGGCAAACAGAAGATAAGTTCAGAAAGGTGAATGATCGAAGGAAGCGAATGATCGAAGGAAACAAATGAGTGAATGTTTGAGAAGAAGAATCTCTGATCATAGAAGAGGGAGACAGATCTCAGCCGTCAGATCCGTGCACAGTGTTCGACCACCATTGGATCGGGGAGAACCTGCACAGTCTTTAAAGTGGAAGGAGAAGAGGGCATAATTGCAATATGAAAAATCACGATGAAATCTGAGCTGTCAGATCAAGATTTAATCTGGACCGTTAAACAATACAATAAACAATACACAGGAACCCCGAAATCACGATATACGAATTCACGATTTAATCGCAGCCGCTAAGTTAAGAAGTAATCTGGACCGTTGATTTTCTTCATGAAGTATCGGGGATCAAGACTTTGAAGTGACAAGAACACTTGACATCAAGGATGTTGAAATCGTGATATGCGATATCGCAATTTAATCGCAGCCGCTGAATAGAGATCAGATCTGGACCGTTGATTTAACTCCTTATCGGAGTTTCATGAATCGGGACTTTGAAGTGACAAAAATACTTGACAACAAGAATGCCAAAATCGCGATATGCGATATGGAGACTCAATCGCAGTCATTGAGTCAAGATCATATATGGACCATTGATCCAAATCCTTATCGGAGTTTCGCAAATCGCGAATTCAAAAGGAAAAGAAACAAATGCAATAGGAATCCTGGTTTCACGATATGCGGTATCGCGATTCAATCGCAGCCATTGAATCGAGAATGAATTTGGACCATTGGTTCAACTCCGTGTCGGAGTTTCGCGAATCACAATATGGAGAGACAAAAGAAACAAAGCAACTTGAATTATGAATTTGCGATATGCGAAATCACAAAAGCGCCTTATGCATAAGGCTTTGGTCACAGCCCTTGGTCACGGGAAGAGAAAGAGTCAGTCCAGATAAGCTCCATATCAGAGTTTCGGGGATCGCGACTTCAAGAGGCAAGAACACAAATGTTGAAATGTCGAAACCTGATTTAAAGGCAAAATTAATAAAGCTCATCCAACGACGTAGATTAACCTGAAGGAGATCTGAGGGCTACTATTGCACGACAGAGTGAAACTGCCAGAAACCATTGATGGCGTCTGCTAGAGAATCTGGAGAGACACCTTTGTGATCGCTAGAGGAGATGAAGAGTCTCCAAGCTTCGTCCAAGTGAAGGAAGACTATTCTCAGAAGGGATTGACAGATGGATGAGCATGGAAGCCTGTAACTAAAACAGAGAAGGTGAGATCAACTGCCACAAAGAAGATGAAGAGTCTCAACTGCCAGAGAAGCTGAAGAGTCACAATGATGATCAGATAGAACACTCGAGAGGTGGAGGATAACGACGCAGAGTCAGCATGCAGAGGCATTGCAAACATTGCATGCACATGGTGCACAGAAGCTATAAATACATGGTACAGAGAAGAGATGAGTTGATGTTGCTGTTGGTGGTTGTTGTGGTTGTTGTTGGTGAATATGATTCATGTGTGAAGAAGGAGGAGAGTGCAGCAGCTGAATAATACAAAAGAGGAACTGTGCAGTGAATGGACATGAAGCATAGAACATAAAAAGCGGAAGAACAGACAACGCGAGTGAGGTGTGCAGAAAGGCAATGAGGCAGACAGAGCAACGAAATGCAGCAGAACAATGATAAGTCTGGTAAGCCATTGTTGAACATCATATCACTGTAATAAGTTTCTATAGCAAAGATTTATATTTCAGGGTGGTTGGGAGGTGCTAGGGAGGACTGGTGTCCTCAAAGGTTCAAGTGGGTGCTTGAACACAGGGAGTTGATGCTTCCTTCTAGTTGGTGCTAGAAAAACCAGGGAGTTGGTGCTTCCTTCTAGTTGGTGCTAGAGAAACCAGGAAGTTGGTGCTTCCTTCTAGTGGGTGCTAGAGAAAACAGAGAGTTGGTGCTCTCATCAAGTTGCATCTTGCAAAACTGAGGTTGTAGCCTCATTATGAGTTGGTGCTCATATGTATGATACTGTAAAGAATGTAACCATTACTTATCATATAAAATAAAAGAGGTTTTTACCCCGCATGGGTTTCCTCGGGAAATATCCGTCTCTATGTTTCTCATATATGTGAACGATGCTGAAAGTGCCATTGTTTATTTCCCTGCATTATTGTGATCATCATTCAGAGTCTCTACAAAGAGTTTAAAAGAACCATAATTGTTTAAGCACGGTAACAACTGATTCACCCCCCCCCCCTCAGTTGTCTAACAATTGGTATCAGATCCAGTCCCTTTTA
>JASDQU010243997.1:11646-23833 GCA_032191745.1 Picea mariana | reverse complement strand
ATGTCTAGCTACTACTAGGATACCAAAAGTGTGGTTCTCACCACCTGAGGGTCCTTTGGGTTCTGAAGTGTTTGTTGGACCTTGAAAAAGTTTTGGGAGATCCTTGGTCAAGTTGACCTATTTTGGGACTTCGACAGCCTGTCAAAGACGGAGTGCAAGACGAAGCAGAGATCATGGGATATCGACTCATTTTTGGGTCATTTTTTGGGATTTGGAAATATGTAATGGGAATGGGATGTCAAACCATGGGTTTACCCATGTTTAGGCCTATTTTGTATGTATAAATAAAAGGCTAGGCAATGTAATAAGTAGTTGTGCAAGTTGGCTAAGTGCTAAGAGTTGGATCTGTGTGATCAAGAATTGTAAGGCTTCATGCATATTGTGTGAGACTTGTAGAGCTAAGTGCAAGTCATTGTAAGAGACTGTGAAGGGATTTGTGTTGTAATGTGAGGAAGAAGGATCTAGCCAGCTGCGCAAGTCTCCTGTCCTATGCAGAGTAAGGGTTTTGTGGCTCTATGCATGTAGAGGACTGATTGAAGCTAATAAAGAAGAAGAGTTGGTGGACGTAGCCCCAGGGTGGGAGTGAACCACATAAATACCATGTTATTCTTCTCTGTGCAATGTTCTGATGTATTTAAGTGTTATTTTCTAAGTGCTTGATGTATATAGATAGGGAGATTTGTTTATGCTTTGTTCTTATGATGAATCTGGATGTTAGATATGATATAGGTGAATATGCTTAGTGCTTGAATATGCCATATCTAATCCATTTATTTATGCTACGTTCTTAGATACATTAGATCAGGGTGAATGCTACGATGCTTTGTTTTATCTGTGAAGTAGATATTGGGTAAATAATGATGAACTAATTGTGGTAAGTTCTCTATTGAGTATTATAATCACAGATCTGTGTCCCAGCTAAGTTTGCAAACACCTGAGTCATGCAACCACCCCTGCCTCTACCTCGGGTGAGACTTCATCTGCTTTGCAGGTGTTGCCGAAAGGGCTGGTAGTTGGGGTTTTTTTGGTGTGTTGTTGTAGCGTTGAACCCTGGGTCTTCCCCTATGCCAAAAAATGGTTTCATTGCTGGGACCTGAAGCTGTGATTGCTAGGAACTAAGGAAGAAGGAGCTCTGTGAAAAGATCTGACCTTAAATTTTGGAATCTCTATGCGTAGATCTGTTTCTCTAGTGTGCAACACTATACTTTGTTTGACAATATTTGTGCTAAGGAAAAGAAATATGATCTGAAGAAAAGAGGTAAGATATGAAAACTTTGTTCTCTGATAAAGGTAAGAATATTGAAAATTTCTAGATCTGAAAGCTTTGTGCTCTGTAGAAGTAAGATAAGTAGAAATCTTTGTTTCAATAGTATGGATCTAGGTATGTTTGATAGATTTTATCCTGGCTTGAAAACTAGGGTATTAATAGATGAAAGAAGATTTGATATGAGTAGATCTAATGAGAAAAGTGAAAAATATGTTATACCTATGCATAGAAAGACTGTTTGGACTAATAAGTGTATGCAGGATCCTAGAAAGAAATGTTTGTAGGTTAAGTACCATGATCCTAGCGTGCAGTACAAGAAAGGATGAGGATCATTTAAAAGAAAGAGAGGATTAACCATCTGTTATAGTGGGACATATTTCTAAGGAATTCCCTGGGAGAAGACCCAATTGTATTTGCTGCAAATCTATGGACCATGAAGTATTGGATTTCCCTAGAATGATTGCTAAGCTTGAAGAAATGAACATGAGACAAGAAAACCCTAAGGAATATCCAAAAACTAAGATTATGAAAGAATCCCAGAAAGAATCAGAGAAAGTATTGATACAGATGAAAGAAACCCTGAATGACCACCGGCATGTCAGATTATTAGATATCTTAAAAGAAAAAGAATGCGTTGAAGAAAGAATAGGAAACTTCGACATTGACTATGTTCTAGATGAGGAAACACAGATGAATATCATGACAAAGAGAACCTGGGAAGCTATAAGGAGGCCTACTTTGATTCCTTCCTTTGGAGGAATAGGACTATTCAAAGGAAAGCTAATAAACCTATGTGGAAAGCTCACCCATATACCTATGAATGCCAATGGAGCTCGATAGAGGAAGATTTTGAGAATATTAAATTTATTGAGAACAATGCCACATTTACCATGCTATTAGGATAACCTTGTATTGAATGAGATCAAGCCATAAGGCAAGAACAAGAAGAAGTTTTGGAGCAGAAGAAGCTAGAGTTAAAAGAATTCATGACTAGAAGGATCACATGATTGATTGAAGAATAGAAGAATATATCAAAGATATTTAACACCAGAGACATGGATGTCGAAGTTGCAAGAACACTAGAATACCCACAAAATATTGAAGTACCTATTCCATATAAAGAAGATGGATTCCCCTTGAATATTAGGAAAGAATCTCAATAGTGTGAAGTACTTATGCCAAAAGAAGATAAGAATCATAATGGAAAAATGCCCACCGAGATGAAGCTCACTAGGAAGAAGGCTAGAAAGCTAAGTAAGAAGAGATTTAAAATCAACAAGTTGTAGAAGGTTCTACAGGGAACCTCGCAAAAGAAAAATTTGCAAAATTGGAGCTTCGTCGGGATATCAAAATAGCGACACATGACACTTCACCATGACAAAGAAATATAGTTGTTGGGGACATTATAACCATTATACCGCCACTCTAAATAGGTAGAAAGACATTTATGGACCTCCTTATTCCAGCAAATCCTGGGGAGATATCTGACATCAACAGCCCAAAAACTGCACAGGATACACACGAACCTAGTAGAACAAAGAAGACCGAAGAGGTCCAAGAGATAGATAGTGCATCCATGCAGACTGCTTCCATATCACCAGAGTGAGGAGGCGATGGAGAAGAGTTGAATGAAAAATAAGTTGAACAGAAGCAAGGAGACAAGGTTGATCCCCTGAAAAAGAGGAAAGGTTCACCCCTTAAACCTTCCTCCTGGAAGAAAGTGAAGACCACCATGACCAAGATGTAGACTATTCTCACCTCTGATGACTTCGATTTCCTCATAGCAGCCCTGCAAGATGCTTCACTAGAAATAGTAGAGAAAAATGATGTGAAGAAAGAGGAGATGTATGATCGAATTGAGACTGAAATCTGAGGGGTACAACAGGCCCTACAGTCCATCTGTGCAATCTCCACTACGCCCGGAGAACCATAATTGGGAGATGAGCCAGCTCAACTCCACTACCTAGCTGATACAATCGAAGCTCACCTTCAACAAGCACAGGAAAAAACAGTGCAAGCCACCCATGCTTTGACACAAGTACAAGGAGTAATAATAGAGAAACACAGTGCTATAGAACAGGACAAGCTTTCTCTCCAAGAAAAGTTTGATGAAGAAAAAGCACAGCTACATCAAGAAAAGGACTAGTTGCTCGTGGAGGAACTTGAAGTAAAAGATGCGGTCAACAGAGCACTTCTCTCTATGAAAGTCTTCAAAATCAAGGCATAAGACCAAGTTACACGGTAGGTTAACTAGCTCACAGAAGCCATCCAGTAGCTACAACAACGCATAGCAGACCTGGAGCTATGCACTATACCTGAAACCCCACAAGATGTAAGAGACCAAAGGGAAGAAACCGCCAGGAGCACAGTTGAAAGGATAAAGGCTCTTACCCTAGAATGTAAGCAACTTACTGATCATAGTGCCCAGACCTATGAACAACTCACGGAGAACCTGAAACTAAAGGCACTGGAGTCGCACCTCCAAGAGGTGAAGTATCAAGCCGAAAAGATACAAGCGTAGGTGAAGTTCCTGTCAGCTATGGAAAGAATGAAGCACTCCCAAGAGAAACTCACTTCACAAAAACAAATCCATACTATCCAGAGTAGAGTTATGCAGTTAAATGAGAAGCTCCAACCTGTACAAGACAAGGCCTATCAATTGTTTACAAAGGTAGAAGGCCAAGGAGAAGAGATAGAGCAGGTTGTCACTACAGCTGAACAACGTCTAGAGGGACCTATAAATGATGCAATCATCCAAGAGTTTTTTGAACAGGAGGTCATGGCACAACAACAAGTCAAAGAAGCTCAAGCCAAGCTTGAGGTGTTTGAAGAAGAGCTAGTCAGACCAGAGTGACTCGGGATGAGTCACAAGTGAGTGTTGGGGGCCTGTTGGCCCTTGACCAAGTTTTGAGAGATCCTTGGTCAAGTTGACCTATTTTGGGACTTCGACATCCTGTTGAAGACGGAGCACAAGACAAAGCAGAGATCGCAGGATCTCAACCCATTTTTGGGTCCGTTTTTGGGATTTGGGAATATGTAATGGGAATGCGATGTCAGCCCAAGGGTTTACCCATGTTTAGGCCTATTTTGTATGTATAAATAAAAGGCTAGGCAATGTAAGAAGTAGTTGTGCAAGTTGACTAAGTGCTAAGAGTTAGATATGTGTGATCAAGAATTGTAAGGCTTCGTACATATTCTGTGAGACTTGCAAAGCTAAGTGCAAGTCATTGTAAGAGACTATGAAGGGATTTGTGTTGTAACACAAGGAAGAAGGATCTAGCAAGCTGTGCAGATCTCCTGTCCTATGAAGAGTAAGGGTTTTGTGGCTCTGTGCATGTAGATGACTGATTGAAGCTAATAAAGAAGAAGAGTTGGTGGATGTAGCCCTAGGGTGGGGGTGAACCATGTAAATATTGTGTTATTCTGCTCTATGCAATGTTCTAATGTATTTATGTTTTATTTACTAAGTGCTTGATATAGATAGATAGATAGATCTGGTTATGCTTTGTGCTTATGATGAATCTTGATGTTAGATCTGATATAGGTGAATATTCTTAGTGCTTGAATCTACCAGATCTGATCCATTTATTTATGCTACATTCTTAGATACGTTAGATCAGGGTGAATGTTGTGATGCTTTGTTTTATCTGCGAAGTAGATATTGGGTAAATAATGATGGACTAACTGTGCTAAGTTCTCTATTAAGTATTATAATCATAGATCTGTGTCCCAGCTAAGGTTGTAGACACCTAAGTCCTGCGACCACCCTTGCCTCTACCTCAAGTGAGACTTCATTTGCTTCGTAGGTGTTTCTGAAAGGGCTGGTAGTTAGGGTTTTGTTGGTGCTCTGTTGTAGCGTTGAACCCAGGGTATGCCCCTATGCCAACAGTGTATGTAGTTTCCCCACACCCTATTTCTCCTTTGATTGACACGAAATTCATGCCACTGCAATCCTCTCCTGACCACATCCCCGTTGTCAAGGATGGAGGGTCTCCCATCCCTATTATCACACATCCTATTCAACCAATGGTTGAATAAGTGGTCGTACTAGTGCAATCTTTGGTCAATATAACTCTCCTTTTCGAGGGTGATGCATCCTTCAACCATATTGTCAAAATTCGTGATAATGCTCCTTCTGAACACAAGAGATTTTTTCTCTCCCCAAGCACTCTCCCTCTAAGTCCTGAAGAAGTTCCCTTCGATTGGGATGGTCTTTTGGGGTATCCAATGCCCCCACCTATGTCCTTTCGAGTAAGAGACATTATCCAATATATCATGGAGATGATAACTTCCGCTAGAACTTTGTCCTCCTTGACTTGGAGAGATTTGGGTTTTTGCAATATTATGTCGGCTATTCATAAGATACCGACATTCCAAAGAAGTCCAGCACAGGAGCCTTGGCCTCCCCCATGACTTGCCTCCTAGAATCTCCCAAATGAGTCTGATTTAAGCTCTTTTCTGAATCACCTAAAATCCGAAAAGATCACTGAGTGATTTTTCCCTTTCACACTTGTTAAATTGGACTTGAAACGTCGTGAGTCTTAGCTAAGCTCTTTTTCGACTCATTTTTCACAAAGTGAAAATATTTCCGAGTGAACTTGTCTCTTTCACACTCATAAATTGGATTTGAAAGGACGTCTATTTGGCACAAGTTTATCCCCTTTTCACACCAAGTACATTAAATGTCATGAAAAAGGACATTTTTTGGCGTTAAGTTGTGATTGCATCTCATGTGCTTGCTTGCAGTATTGAGCCTATAGACGGTTCTGAATTTGTGTTATAAACCATTTTCCTCAACAGTTTTGCATCCTTAACCAAGTAGAGCCTCTTTTATATCCTTTGCAATTTGACACCCGATACCTAGGAGGGAACATTCCCCTGAGTGTCCATCTCCCGCATGCATCTCCTTGCATTGAGCATAGGTATGTTCCACTACTAGAAATAGTTTTTCGTACTTGTGACACTCATTTCATCCTCTGTAGCATAACATTAATTTGTCTAAGAAAAAAAAATAAAAGACAGGAAGGAAGGGATTATTATCTTATATTGGCAGTAGTCGTGTCTCCTTTGATCAGAGCACAAATTTATTGAGTCCATTTTTCATCATAATTTTGGGTTTAGCATGGCCTTAGGAAGATGATATCGTTATAGAGAGTCTTCTCTATTGATTGGTTACTCTTCCAGTACCTATAAAGAATATCATTGATGCCTCCTACATCTAATGGTTCCATCATTGAGTCTATTCTTCCAGAGTCTTTCATATGTCTCATGCTCTTGTTCAAAGGGAGTCTATCAACCTATGTTGGCCATTTCTCAGAACTCTTGACTTTTAATGTTTCCCATACCCTCAGTTTGTCTCAAAAACACATGATACTATAGTAATATCATGCACTCTGGCCCTAATTTCATCATTGGTAGGTAAACTTGAACCCAACAATTGACATTTCATCATTGATCGTTGACTGGGTGGTTTCCTTTGTGTTCGACGACAAGACATCTATTCACACATTGGGATTTGTGCAGTGTCTTGGATTCCATTAGCCTTATTTTTGGTTTCCTCGCCTTTTTCATCAATTTTCCTCATTAAATGTTATTCAGAGGGTCCTTTTTGTGTACCATTTGCACTTGGCACACACGAAAGATGCACAACGTCGTTGGTTCGTGAACATGGTCTTCGTCCTATTTCCTCTAAATCATGAAGCTCCTACTTTGTACCTCGTGCTGAATCATGGGAGACGCTTTAATTCTATCCTTTCAACGGGTCTCCTTCCATTAACTTCAACTCATCTATTCTAGAAATTGGACCTAGAGTCTTATGAGTACCTTGAGGCTTGCAGTCATTAGTGGCAGGTTCTCTAGCCATCGAAAGTTGAGAATACATCAATGTCTCCTGATCGATGTAGTATTCAAGTGTTCAACCCTGAATCCTTTATTCACACTTGTAAGATTGTACTCGGTGCCTTGATACCTACTTTCATTATCGGTAGGTTGTCTCACATTTGTTAACGGTATACCTCAATGACCGGTAATCAAATGATGTCTCATTGTATTCGACCTCAACTCCTTTATTTACATGATGTAGACTTGCACCTTTGGTGGATTTTGTAGAAGAATTGAATACATTAGTATGTGGTCACAGCTTTCCTGAGCTATTGCTTCCTTTTCATTGGACCAGTACCTATATGACTTCAGTGAATATGGGAGATCATATTGTACTCCATTGAATACAGATATCTTCAGATTTATTTTGAGACTAGTTCTACTATTCCTTGTTTGTGATTGTGACAACCTTTGGCATGTAATTGCATTTGAATTTTCCTATTCATGGCCACGAACCACTGTTTGGTATATTTTCACATGGATCTGCAATACAATTCTATTGGCATCCATGTATGCAAAGTTAGTGTAGAATGTAATTAGAAACTAGTTCTTCTAGTTGGTTCCCCATCACTCCACTTTTGGGTTGTTTATAATATATTTTGGCCATCACATATACTCCTCTGACCTCACACATTAGGGGGAATCTATTATAGCAATATTTTCCTCACCTTATGCAAGCTTTCACAGAAGGCCTTTTTCCATTTCCCTATGCACACTTTTCATCCTTTTTGCATGTCCCAGAGCTAAAAAATATATTTTTTCCACATGTACGCACCTTGCCTACTATACAACATGCGTATACATAGGCAATGCCACTAAAACCCATGTACATTGGGAGTTTTGCCCAAAAATGAAAAATGGTGTTGGGTTTCCATGTCATGATAGGAGATCTATGATCCTCGGCCTTCCATATACTGGAAACATTCTGACTCGACCCTTTAGTTCCACTTGAAGGATATAAATGGGCCAACTCCGAGCTATGGAAAGTAGGAGAAATAATTCAAATTTGAGAGCAAAGTTACTCTGGAGAAATTATTTACTTCATATTGAGTTTGCATCCCTTTGTCCTTTAAGTCTGAATATAGTGTTCATCCCCCATTCTCTTCTCTTATTGATTGAGAACTTCATTATCTCTTCTATGAGATTGCCTTTGGTGGAGGATTTAAGTGGTGGAGGCCCAACTGGAAGGAACTTAGTTTCTCGGTTCTGAACTGTGTTGACACAGAAGTTTGTAACATTTTCACTTATGCTGATAATATATTAATAGAAATACTCTTTTCCCGTCTAATTTATATCTTGCAAATATTTGAATTATTATTCCATGGGAGTATTTGTCATGTTTATTAATATATTATTCTATTCAATGTGCTAACATCATATATTATCACCATATGCTTTCTTTTCTTGGTGTTTGAGGACTAGTTGTAGGTATATTGCTTTGGGTCAAGTGCTCAATGGTGGACTTCATCGAATGTCTAGATGAGGTAGGCCTTTTATCTNGATTTCTACATTCATTTTCGTCTGTTGTGGTTTACCCCTAGCCATAGGGAGATTTTCCTCGTTACAGGAGAGAAGCCATGGCTGGATGGCTATATTGACTGCTGGTGTATTCCAACCATGAACTAATGTGTGCATGCTTGAGATGCATTGGAATGTACTAAATTTTATTCACGGATATGATTCGTGAGAGTCCCAACATGGAGATCCTTGACCAGATGCATTGGATCCCTGGAAAGAGGTGGATAGCATGAGGGATTGCATGGTGAAGAAGGGGATCCATTCTCTTGGTTTATGCAAGCTGGAGAGAAGATAGTCGGTGTACTTTGTATTGTTTTGTTTTGAGGAACCTATGAGAGCTTCCTTGTGGATTCATAGACCTGGATCAGGGGTGACATTGTTATTGAGACTTGGAACAATAGTGTCTACGGTTGGGTGGAATTTCCTTGGTCTGCATCTAGTTGATGAACCATTTTGATTAAGATAAGTGATCTTTGTCTTGTGTTTCTATGTTGTATATTTATTTCCATTGTGTATGAATTATTGTCTCTGTGACTCATATGTTATAACATGCATGTTTATTGGTTATTTCTATGCAAAGCATATTTAAACATTCTTTATTCTGTAGCATGAATATTTATTATTTCATGTTATGTTATCATGTTTCTTTCATGCTTATTTAATAATTAAATGGTATAATAATTTGAAATCAACTTCGAGAAGATTTTTTGAGGTAGCATGCCCAGCCCAGCGGTGGCTGGGTATGTTACAATTTTAGCAGAGGGGATAATAATTGATCCTAAGAAGATAGAGACAATTATGAGATGGTCAACATCAAGAAATGTCACAGAGGGTAGATCTTTCATGGGTCTTGTGGGTTATTATCGAAGATTCATAAAGGGGTTTTCAAATACTTCAAGCCCAATCACTTCTTTAAAAAAGAAGGGAATGAAATTTGAATGGGCTCCCAAATGTAAAGAAATATTTCAGCAGTTGAAGGATATTTTGAAAAGTGCACCAATCTTGAATATTGCAGACCGAAATGAGGATTTTTTATTGTGCACCAATGCATGCAAGGAAGGGCTCGATGGAGTCCTCGTCCAAAAGGATCATGTGGTGTGCTATGAATCTAGAATACTAAAATAGCAAGAGATAAATTATTCTACACATGACTTAGAGTTAGAAACAATTTTTCATGCATTAAAAGCATGGATACATTACTTCACGGGAAGAATATTTGAGCTAAGGACAGAGCATTGTGGTATGAAGCATTTGTTTGGACAACCAACATTAAATTCCAAACATACTAGAAGGCTGTAATTTTCGAGTGAATATGACTTTGAAATCAAGCATATCAAAGGAAAGGAAAATTAGGTGGTTGATGCACTCAAAAGAAGAGCTCATGAAGTGAATATTTCATCCATTATCATGTTCAACACAAATTTAAAAGGTAAAATTTTAAAGGATGGAAATTCAGACCAACAATATGTAAAAATAAAAGAGATATTACAGAAAGGAAATTTACAACAAAAATTTAATTATTATAAGTTGAAACGGGATGGAATCCTCATGTACAAAGGAAATATATAGGTACCTAATTTAGGAGACCTAAAAAATACAGTGTTCAAGGAAATTCACAAAGTGCCATACGCTGGGCACCCAGGATATCATAAGACAATTGCAGTTGTAACAAGCTAATACTTTTGGCTAAGAATGAATAAAGAAGTGGATAATTACATATTCATGTGTCTAGAATGCCAAAAGGTGAGAACAAAGTATAGACATCCAGCAAGGATGCTACAACCATCCAGTTGAATGTGAAGTGGTTACAATTGATTTATTTACAAAGATTCCCAGAATAATGAAGCAACTTGATTCCATCATGGAGGTGGTAGATAAATTAACAAAATATTCACATTTTATTCATGTGAATACCACACAGAAGGAAACAAATATTGTAGAGATTTACATGAAGGAAGTTTCCAAGCTACATGGAGTGCTTAAGGAAATTCTTTTAGACATAGATCCAAAATTTACATCTAATTTTTGGAATGGTTTGTTCAAGGGATTTGGGACAAATTTAAATCTTAGCATAGCTTATCACCTAGAGTCAGATGGGAAAACAAGGAGGACTAACATAATCATTGAAGACATGCTCAAAATGTATGTGATGGACCAAATGTTAGTACTTGATTTTATCAAGTCATTAGCATGCACCATGATCAAGATTAATGGGTCAAAGTTCAAGAGAAAGAGGTAGAAGGAGAGTTTAGATATCTCACACGTCAAATAAGAAATGCATATGGTCAAGATACAAGAAATATATAGTGAAAAACAAGGCCCTAAGGGACCGAGACTCGGTTTCAATACTCATGTACTTATCAGGAACACAAAAGGCACTTATCTCATCCAAAATAACTTTAAGCCTTTACCTGAATAAAGCTATATCATATAACCAAGGCTTAAAGAGAGGTTGTGGGAAAGGGTGTGGGCCTGATCATAAGGCAACGACAAGTGATCCTGATAAATGGTTGAGGGTGCATGTCACATTGGAAATGAATTCGAGAGTTAATGCAACATTGGGGCGTGAAAATTGTCTTAAAGAGATATGTGTCAAAGAATAAATATTGTCGCATGGTAAGATATGGAAAAGAAAAACACTCCCCTATGGTCATGACAATGGTGTTCTTGTATTTCTTGGTCACACATACACTATCTCAATGCATACCCAACCATTTGCGTAATTCCACCTGGATCCAACATAACATCCCACTTAGACACTAAGAAATATAAGAGAGACCTTGCAAGTTAGAGATCTGTATTTTTGAGCCTATAAAATATCACCACCTATGAGGAGAAGTCCCACGAGAGCTTTATGTTATCTTATTGAATTCAACCATACATATGTCGAGCTCTAGAGGACACTTCAATGCCTGCATGGACCAATCCCAATATGCCATGTGTCCACAGATGCATGCCGACGTCAACATGAAGTTATCAAAATTTTACATATTTTCCAAATTTCAAAGGGCTCTGAACCATAGGGAAAAGGATGTGTGTATTCAAACAGAGGCATGAGAGAGAAGTTTTCAAACAAGTGGGAGAATACACTAACATCCTGCGAAATCAGTTGGAAAATATGTGACATGTAACATAATATATAACATCACGTTTTCCATCCTTTATCCATCATCATACCCATGCCTAGAGCCTGAAATGGGCTAGTAATCATCATCTCGACATGTGCATTCATGTGAGCCTGATATTTTCATACATTTTATAAAGAGTAGAAAATCGTTTCCCCTCATTATCTATCTTCTCAAACACATGTCAAGATCTCATAAGAGAAAGATCCAGAGATCATAATCCAAAAATCTACAAGTGATATGGGTTCTTAAGGTGTGTTACTCGGATTCCAGGAGTTTTAGATGATGAACCACCTGCATTAACCCTCCACTCAGGAGAGGATTTATGAACCATCTTTTCTACAAATTTTGGGATGGTGTGTTCATCATTTCATTATGAAAATAATTTCATTCTCTG
>JASDQU010243997.1:0-11023 GCA_032191745.1 Picea mariana | reverse complement strand
TCATGTCCAAATACCTTTATCAATCTTGCGGTCCAAAACCCATGACTAGGGTTGACATCAATGACAACAATCAATCTTCCAACACCATGCACCAAACTATACCTCAACTTGTACCATCAAAGAGTGCATCAAACATGCACAAAATATGTACCAATCATGCATCAAATACACATAAATATGACTCATCAAGATGTACCAACATCATCAACTATGCACCTCATATATGTGCCAACTCATAAACTACTTGTCTCAACCATGTACCCAACATGTACCTCAACCAAAATCCCTCATCAATTTCATCATCCAAAACTGATTTGTAACTTTATAATAGAATTGGTGTATATGATCACATGCCTACAAACCTTCGTTAACTTTAGCAATAATAAACTAGCATTTTCATCAAACTTTACTTTAGGCTCACATGACTAATTTTGGATTAGTCAACAAACCTAACTTGCAATAATCATAAGTATGTACCTATAATGAATAAATATCTAAAAGTAATACATAGTGTTCTTAAGTGTCTTTTAAGCAATTCCTCCACGTTTCACTACTTGCATCCTCTCATAAAAGGAGTTATAGAAAAAATGGCATACCTTATTGAATTATGGATAATTCTAGAGAGCGAAATTGTAGAGCGTGCATCGCACGTAATATTTGTTGTATGGATATGAACATTGTACAAAGAATATAAATATTTTTCTTTAACCAATACAGTTGATATTACTGAATTTGGATCTGTTATGAAGAATTTATGACGTTTTTACCTGAAACACCTGTTTTAGACTAGTTTCGGGACTAGCCACAAACCCTATTTTCCACGGAGTGTAACTCCAAAAATAAAATAACCCACAAGATGAAATTTTTAGCACAACTACTTGGATATTTTTCCTCAACTTCTGCCCCATTTCATGGTCTGAATAATTCTACAAAAAAATATATTGTGAAATTGGTGAGATGAAATGTAATTAACATACCTTAGAAAGCATCATCAATTTTTTTTATCATCCCTTGAATTTAGGCCTTCTTTAGTTCATATTCCCTCTGAAATTAGGCTTAGAAATCCTTTGGTTACCTCTTTCTCTTGTAGATATTCAATATTCTCAAGTGTGATTAAAATGAGAGAGCTTTGCCTCTTATTTATACTGTCATGTAGCTTCCTCAAGGGGTTACCTTTTAACCATATTAACCCACTTCCCTTATTTTATGGGTAACTCACTTCTAACCAGTTGTCCACTTAGTAATTTATCCACTAACTTTATTATTTAAATGAAAAACAAATTATCCACTTTTACTTATAGTACACTCATCACTTCACTTTATTATTTAAATTACCTTCAAACCATCTTGACCCACTTTCCTTATTTTAGGGATAACCCACTTCTAACCACTTGTTGATCCAGGTGGATATTGGTGGCCACCCACCTATTCCAACTGGCTCCTCGTGTCCATTTTTGTTGAACACATCTTTCTGTACTTCTTTATAATTGTGAGTTCTACACTTTTGGGGTTGTCTGAAGCCTCACACATTCTCCAGGTGGATACGGGTGGCCTCTCGCCTAATCCAACTGGGTTATTTTGTATGTTTTCATGTCAGCACATCTTTTTGTACTTTCAGGGCTATTTTGGGGACCTAAACATTGTTTTCTTGTCTCACCATAGTCAGACTGAAGACGACATTAGATTTTGATGGTGGAATGTGTAGTTCTATGAAATACCTTTCCAACAGGATATCACACACCTAAAACAGAGGTTGTATGAACACTTTATGACCCTAGGAAGTTGAGGTACCAAATTACACCAACTTACCCATGGGTTCCACATGACTTTTTGCGTTTCACCTTCTAGGGTTAGGTTTTTGGATGTCTAGGGTTTTGGAATTCACGAGTAATATAAAAAGGGCCTATGGAGCCTCATTGTAATCCATTATGCTCAGATGGATGCATGTAACAACCACATCTCTTCTCAGAGATAGCTACCACCATTCGAACAAGTTTTAGTTCTGCAGTTTTACAATTTCAGCCTATTTCATTATTTAATAGAAGATATTCTTCACTGTATATTTGTGTTATTATTCCTATCTCTATGTTTATTGTATTCAGTATGTTAATCAGTTCATTCTGCTCCTAAATCCATATCAGTGGTATTAGATCGGTCTTCTCTTCATTTATTTTTCTTCATGCATGTCCTCGACAAGGTATGGGTACATGAAGTTGGGACTCGAACCAATCGAGCCATTACCAGATCGGTCACACCAAGATCGAAAAAAACCCATGGGAAATGAAAAGAAAGATGATGGAGTAAGAGATCCTATTAAAATGTTGCTTGAGGAAGCCCTCTCACGACAAAAAAAACAAAATGATGGACAACTTCATGCAGATCCTTCGACGATTGCCCACGGGAGAAGCATATTCATTAAGAGGCCATGCAACCCCCTTCAAGGTACAGGTAAATTTTGATATTCCATTATTTAAGGAATGATAGATGCAGATGTTGTAGATAAATGGTTGAATCTATTTGAAGGATATTTTTCGGTCCACAATTTTTTTGATAGGGAAAATATCACTTTTGCACTCCTCAAGGTCATTCCCCATGTTAAAGAATGGTGAAATACTAACTCTGAGCAAAGGGTCATGGAAGAATCTGCAATTTTTTGGGTGGCCCCTACATGGGATTCCTTCCACATGGACCACCCTACATCAAGAAAGGAACTAGACAGTACTAGACTTCACCAATATTTTCCATACCCTATGCACCAAATTGGGTATCAAAGATTCTAAGCGTCATCTAGTGCTCAAATACCACAGTTTCTTTCATAGATACATTCAAATAGAAATGGAGTTCCTAAAAATATCCTCATTGGGCATGATTTAAAGATATACTGTCAAGATCGAACATAAATTTAAGTAGAAACGATGAGAGTTTGGATCTGCAAACCCCTCATAGCCAAAGGAAGGAAAAGGAAACCCCAACCCACATGGCAAGGGACCAAGTCGAGATGGTCTCCCTCAAGACAATCCATCCAATATGCAACACATGAAGGGCAACAAGAAGATGAAGAAAGACATGGGAAAATGGTGTGAGTACCATAAAATTCCTTGGCACAACACCAACGAATGTTGCTCCAAGTAGTCCCTCATGGTCAAGCTGAAGGCTTCTAAGTAAGAGGTTGATTCTGATTTGAAGTCAAATCATGAAGGAGGGAAGTGGATTATCAATGTTGAACCCAGTTCCATAGTCACTACCACTAAATTCTGGCCAAGCGAACGGGAAGAACCAAATGAAGGGGAATGCCTCTTTCACTCGCAGATGTGGGTCAAGGGGGCTCTGATTCATTTCATTGTCGAAAGAGATAGTCATAAGAACCTGATTTCATCAGAGGTCGTCAAGCGGCTAGACCTTCCAACGATACCACACCCACAACCCTAAACCATCGATTGACTTTTTCAAGGAAGAGATCTTCGTGTCAATGAACAATTTTGTCTACCTTACGACATCAAGACTTTCAAAGATGAGGTACTGTGTGATATTGATCCCCTTGATGTTTGTGATGTTCTTTTAAGACAACCATATTTGTGGACATGTCATGTTGTGTATGAGTCTAGACCCCGCAGTTTTATTATTACCTTGGGTAGACAATTGTATAGGATCCCAGAGGTGACACACACTACTGTTATTTCTTTAATCTCTATTACGCAATGCAGCAAGGTCATTTCACAAACTGGGAAGTTCATATTCTTTGTGATCTGTGCTCATAGTAAGAAGAAAGTCGTCGTCACATCCGTGGCCTCTACAAAATGCCTCTCTTTTCAACAAAATCAAGTGGACGAGATCATGGAATAATACAGAGACATCTTCACCTCACCAACGGGGTTACCGACACACTTCCAAGTCAAGAATCCAATTGATTTGACCCTCGCTGCACCTCTACCTAATGGGCCAGTCTATCAGTTCTCACTGATGGAGAATGAAGAAATCAAGCATCAAATCCAAGAGCTTCTTCATAAGGGGAACATCAGACCCAACTCCTCCCCTTGCGGAAGCTCGATTGTACTGGTGCAGAATAAGAATGGGACTCAGTGACTCTGCATTGATTACAGAGCATTAAACAAAATCACAGTCAGGAACTGCTACCGCATTCCTAGAATTGATGACCTTCTTGACCAACTCAAGGGGGAAAAGTTCTTCATCAAGATTGACATAAATTATGGCTACCACCAGGTTCCCATCAAACAAATTGATGTCTGGAAGACAACCTTCAAGTCTAAAGAAGGTCTCTACGAATGGCTAGTCATGCCCTTTATCTTAACAAATGCACCAACAACTTTCATGAGGTTGATGGATGATGTATTGAAAGATTTCACCAACTCATTTGTGGTAGTATATTTGGATGACATCCTCATATTCAGAAGAACGTGGGAGGAGCAGATGCAACATATTCAACAGGTTTTGAGCACTCTCCGGTAGCACAAGCTTTATGCCAACTTCAAAAAATGATCTTTTGGAATGAACAGGGTCCAGTACCCGGGATACATTGTTGATGAGAATGGGGTACATGTTTATCCAGCTAAGATCCAAGTCATATTTGACTAGCCGGCCCCAACCACACTGACTGAGCTTCAGAGCTTCTTGGGACTAGCCAATTTCTACCGATGGTTTGGTTCATGTTGGGATTATCCCATATTGCATGGGCCCTTAGCCAGGTAACCAAGGGTGGTGGTAGGGCCAAGTTCATGTGGGGGAAGGAGAAACAATGAGAATTCGATGATCTGAAACATCACTTGTGCTAAGCTCTTGTACTCTCCTTTCTCGATCTGCAACAACCATTTGAGATTGAGATTGATGCATCTGACTACACTGTGGGCATAGTTCTCACTCATCACGGGCATCATGTGGCATACCATAGTGAGACACTCTCTGATACTATCCGAAAATACTCCAGCTATGACAAAGAAATGTATTCCATTGTAAAATCCTATTGTGAATGGAAAAATTACATTCTTGGGAAAGAGACAATCATACACACTGATCACAAGCCTCTTCAGTTCATACATACACAAGGGAAATTACAGAACGACTTCCATCATAAGTGGTCCACCTACTTGCAACAGTTCCATATTAGAATCAAGTATAAGACATGTATCTCCAATCATGTCACTAACTGTCTCAATCGGCCTCATGTGGCTCCACTCTCCACTGTGCTCCAGTCCTATGGACATGAAGAATCAAAGTGGCCCCAACTTTATCAACGCGATCTAGACTTCACCACCACATATCAGCTCTTAGGTACAGGATCCACTGTCACTGATTTTCACATTTAGAATGAACTCTTATGCCACCTTGGCCATCTTTTGGTTCCTACAAGAAAGCGTGAAAAGATGATTTGGGAAGCCCACTATAGTCGGGTGGCAGGACATTTTGGTGTAGAGAAAACTATGGTCATTCTTCAGAAACATTTTTATTGGCCAAAACTTTGACATGACATTATCAAGTATATTTGATCTTGCAATGCTTGTGCCATTGCCAATCCCACCATCAAGAAGAAAGGATTATACACCCCTCTTCCTATTCCTGAGAAGTCATGGGAATCCATCTCAATGGATTACATGTTTGGTTTGTTGTCCACCAAGAACATAAATGACTACGTGTTTGTGGTCGTTGATCGATTTTTGAAGATGACCATCCTCACATCCTGTAAGAAGAATGTCACAACAACCGAGACTGCGAAGCTCTTCTTCGAATGAGTTTGGGTCCACTTTGGGATACCTCATACCATCATCTCCAACCAAGACAATAGGTTCCTCAATACCTTTTTTTCAATTCTCTGGTCTCTGTTGGACACCAAGCTCAAAAAATCCACTGCTTTCTAGCCCCAAACTGATGGCCAAACCGAGATCATCAATCGGATGATTGTGCACATCCTATGCATGTACAATTATAGGCATCCTCGTACATGGGATGAGAGTCTCCCATATGTCCAACACAGCTACAACAAGGCTCTCCATAGTTCCACCGGCCACAACCTATTTCAGGTGGGTCTAGGATTCCAACCCTTGGCACCCATTAATGTTGCACTTTCTCTTTCCACTTCATAGAAAGACTATTCCCCCGATCAATTTTTGATCTACAAAGCCACCAGATTCATTGAGAAGATTCAAAACATCCACCAATAGGTCCATGAGATTTTTCATAAATCCAATGCTAAGTATAAGTAGCACCACGATCAACACAAGGTACCACACCAGTTTCAAGTTGGCGACAATGTCTAGTTACATTTGTAGAAATATCTTCTCACCGGGCCCCATTGAAATCTTTGCCCACTCTGTTATGGGCCTTACACTATCACCAAGGTTGTCTGTAGCAATGATTTTGAGCTCAACACTTCACCCTTCCTTGGTCTTCATCCAGTATTCAATGTGGACCTCCTTAGGCCATATTTTCAACCATTATTGGACACCTCTAAGACCGCCGAACAACTAACACCAACAAATCATAACCATGACTGCATGGAAAAAGCATGCACCGATCAAATCATGGACACATAGATCAAGGGCACTCACCAACAGAAGATCTGACTTTATCAAGTTGTCAAGGTAGGGAAAATCCTATACCAAGGTAAGTGGCTCGCCCAGGGCCAGATCTAGCAGAAGTTTCCTCACCTGATGGGGAACTCAACGCAATGGAGACCATTGCTTCCTAAGGGGGGAGGATTGATCCAGGTGGATATTGGTGGCCACCCACCTATTCCAATTGGCTCATTGTGCTCATTTTTGTTCAGCACATCTTTTTGTATTGTTTTATAATTATTAGTTATACACTCCTAGGGTTTTCTAAAGCCTCACACATTCTCCATATAGATACGCGTGGCCTCTCACCTGATCCAACTGGATTATTTTTTATGTTTTCATGTCAGCACATGTTGTTGTACTTTCAGAGCTATTTTGGGGCCCTAAACGTTGTTTTTTTGGCTTGCCACATCCAGACTAGAGACAAAGTCATATTCTAATGGAGGAATGTGTATTTCTCTTAAATACCTTTCCAACGAGCTATCACGCACCTAAAACGAAGGTCGTATGAAAAAATTATGACCCTAAGAAGTTGAGGTACCAAATTACACCAACTTACCCATATGATCCACATGACTTTTGGCACTTCACCTTCTAGGGTTAGGTTTTTGGATGTATAGGTTTTTGGCATTCATGAGTAGTATTAAAAGGGCCTATGGAGCCTCATTGTAATCCATTCTTCTCAGACGGATGCATGTAGTAGCCACATCTCTTCTCAGAGATAGCTACCACCATTTAAGCAAGTTTCAATTATGCAATTTTATAGTTTCAACCAATTTCATTATTCAATAGAAGATATTGTTCATTGGATATTTGTGTTATTCTTCCTATATCCATGTTTATTGTATTTAGTCTGTTAATCACTTTGTTTCGTACCTAAATCTAGATCACTTGTCCACTTAGTAATTTCTCCATTAACTTTATTATTTAAATAATTTCTTTTGTATCCACTTTGACTTATAGTACACTCATCACTTCACTTTATTATTTAAATAATTTCTTATTTGCAACCACTTTGACTAATTTGACCTTTTGGGGATTCTATATGACTCATGAGGGTTCTCCAACTTCACATGGCCATAACTCTCTAATCGTGAGGAGTTATGTGGTGTTCCACATACCACTGAAAATGGCATGACATGTAATATCCATATAGAATAATATTTCCTGCAAATATACAAAAACTCATACAATTATCCATCAAACAAACTTGGGTCTGTTATCCAACCTTTGTGCTACCATAATTTTCTATCGTACTTTCTTTAAGGGTTGAAATCAATGACAACCAACCCAATTAATCAACAATATCCCCATTTGGCATTGATGGAAACACTCTGATGCAATACAAAATTCATATCACTCATGCTTCGCATGACACAACTGCTCCCCCTAGAACCATGCCTAAGTGTTGTTTCTCCAAGCATTTACCTTTGCATCAGATAAATCTCTCCCCCTTTTTCATAAATGGCAAAGTTGTCTTTCCATCTGGGGTTGCTCCCCCTGACTGAACTCTCCCTGAAACTGATCTCCCAACCTGAACTATCCTCTTTACGGTGCTTCCTCATGTAAATCTAAGACATATAAGATAAACATTCAAAATCATTCATTTTCGAGTAGAAATTACTCTGAGTCTCTCGTGAAGATACTCAAAGGCTTCCCTTGGAAGCGGTTTTGAAAAGATGTCTACAACTTGTTCTTTTGTGCCCACATACTAAACTTTGATGTTCTTCTCTGCAACCTGTTCCCGTAGAAAGTGATACTTTATTGGAATGTCCTTCATCTTGGAGTGCATCACCGAGTTCTTTGAGATAATGATGGCACTTGTATTATCACAATATATTGGAATGGGCTCATCATACTCAACCTATATATCTGCCAAAGTTTGTTTCATCCATAGAATTTGAGTACAACATCCTGTTGTTGCAATATACTCTGCTTTAGTTGTAGATAAAGATATTGATGATTATTTCTTGCTTAGCCAAGATACTAAACACTCACCCAAGTAGAATGATGCTCCACTGATGCTTAATTGGCCATCAATGCAACCTACCCAATCTGCATCTTTGTAGGTAATAAGTGATAGACCCTTTCCTTTTGGATACCATAATCCAAACTCATATGCTCCTTTGAGATATTTGAAAATCCTCTTCACTGTTAATACATGTGATTCCTTTGGTGTTGTTTGAAATCATGCCACCTGTCCAGCTTCCTACATTACATATGGTATAGATGTTGTCACATATAGTAAGCTACCAATTATTGACCTATATTGCCTCTGGTATGTATAATTTGAATGCCATCTTTCCTCAACTTGCAACTGGTTTGCATAGGAGTGGTAATTGGTTTGCAATCTTCCATTCTAAACTTCTTTATCATTTCTATGATATACTTAGTTTGAGAAATAAAAAATCCTTGGTTGCTTTGACGTATCTGAAGACCCAAAATGAAGGATAGTTCTCCAAGTAATGACATTTCAAATTCATTCTGCATATCCTTTGCAATTTTTTGGCTTAACCTGTCATCATTACTTCCAAAAATAATATCATAAATATAAATTTCAATTAATAAAGTACCATTTTGAGTTACCTTGAGTTAGAGGTTGTTGTTTGCACTTCGTTTTCTGAACCTTGCCTAATGTAGATATTTGTCCAGTCTAGAGTACCATGCTCTAGAAACTAGTTGTTCAATGTAGACTTCTTCTTCAGCTTCTCCATTCAGAAAATTTGATTTCATGTCCATATATTTCCATACTTTTCAAGACTTTTCTACACAATTGTCCATAATTTTGACTCATATTTCACTGGACTATCATGAAGTACTACTGCAACTGATTAATCTATCATATTGTACATTTGCTAACTGAATTCATTGAATATTTCTACTCAAATTTTGCAAGCTGCTCGAAGGATGGTTCTTTTCTCTGTCTCAGCTACCGCATAGACTCCTCCTATATATTATTCATATTGTCTGGGAGTCTCTAAGTCGGGTGACTCAGAACAATTCTTGCTTTAATGTGTATTCATCATCATGTTCATTGGTATATTCATCATCTCTCTGAGCTCTGACTTCTTTCTTTCTATCTGTGGATTCATCTTTCACTACAATTCCTGAAAGTACAATCTCTTGAACCTATTGCTTATTTACCTGTCCTTCTTTTCTTTCAATTATTTTCTAAACCTTTTTGTATATGATGTATTTCTCTGTAGAATTTTCTTCATCTCGTTTTATTGCCAATCTTGCGATCTCTGGGACCTGGTCTTTGTTCACCTATTCTTTGTGTTTTCTTATCCATACTTTATTATATCTAATACAATTGTTCTCTTTCATGTAAGTATCGATTGTGATTCTACAATCACTAGCTATGTTCCATAGTTATAACATTTGTAACATTCAATGTTATGTGGGGCCACATAGGCACTTCTTTCTTGAACATTTCTTTTATAATCCCTGCAATCTGCAACCTTATGTCTAAAATTAGTACAATAAAAAAAATGACCATAAAAGAAATTTTCACAACTAGGAGTGAAGGATCTTATTTGTGGTGTAGTCCTTCTGAATTTCTATCTTGACTGATCATGATCATGATTGAATATTCTTTGTGGCTTGAGCATGTATGGTCTTCTTGAAGATGTATCTTCAATAGTTTTCTTAGATTTTGGTTGACCATGATTCCTTTCTTTGAGTACTTTTGCATAACTCTTTCTATTTTATTCATTCTTCTTTTCTAGCAACTGATAGTGCTTCTCTTTGTTAATTTTTTCAAAATCCCAACCCAGTTTTAGTCTCACTGATTTTTCAGTCAAATTTAAATGCCAAACTCAGTTTCAGCATATGTTATAGCCTTGTGTTTCAGCATATACTCACAATGGTGTTTCAGCATATGACTCAGCACTGTGTTTCAACATCTGTTACAGCATTGTGTTTCAGCATCTATTACAGCACTTTGTTTCAGCATCTGTTACAGCACTGTGTTTCAGCATATATTCACAGCGGTGTTTCAGCATATGACTCAGCATTGTGTTTCAGCATATACTCACAGCGGTGTTTCAGCATATGACTCATCTCTGTGTTTCAACATATACTCACAGCGGTGTTTCAACATATGTTACAGCACTGTGTTTCAGCATCTGCTCACAGCGGTGTTTCAGCATATGACTCAACACTATGTTTCAGCATCTAAAAACTTAACAGAAATAAATTTCAAAACTGAAACATGGGGATTCTGAACATCGTTTTCATTGCAGAAATAAAATATCAGCAATATGAAAAACTCAGAAAATATAGACACAAAGATATTCGGTCTAACTTCGACCCCGGAAAAACCCACAAGGGGAAAACAAGTGAGAGAGGGCTTTGTATTATTTATGATCTTCTGAGAAATTATTTTATAGCATATTCATCTTCAGATATTTACACAAACTTATCTGGACATTCCTGTAGCTTTGCTCCTCAATTTC
>JASDQU010243996.1:115441-128350 GCA_032191745.1 Picea mariana | reverse complement strand
GCAGGGGTTATTCTACTTGTACCCTAGGTCAGATAGGGGTCAAACAACACACAACCTTTATGGAGGATTACCTCTCCGGAGGGATCTGACCGACTAGTTGTTAAGCCCATGAGGGCCCCTATAATTGATTTTGTTACCTCCAAACTTTAGCAGGGAGTCTCAGGTCCCTCTTGGACGAGACATACCTTCTTTAGCGAGGGAGGCCACTCAACCACTTTAGCCCATTTTCTTGCATATTGGCTGTTTGAATTTTTGGTGTGCTCTTTGACTACTAGTTGACCTTAAGACATATTTTTATTTTGTAGAGTCATAATTCGTCGTGGAGTCGGACCATCTTCCTCGCCGGTCCCATCGATTGTTACAGTTACCACCATTTTTCGAGTTCTTGTCTTCTAAAAGGCGTAGAGTTATCAAGCATGGTACACACACATCCACCTTTCAGACTTGTGGTTCCACAAGGATGAGTACTGAGTCCAGTCTTCAGAAAAATGGGAGTTCTTCGACTCCCATACCCACTATAGTTAATGGCACCCCTTCGACTCCTGCAGCCACTACAGTTGCAGGGCCGGAGGCTTATACTGGTACTAGGGCTCGGCCTGTAGTTAATGCTTCATCTCTTGCCTCAAACCTATTTGGGGGTTTTGGCCACTCACTGAGTTACAATGTTCAGTCCATCCCTATGGCTTCTAGTCCATTTTCTTATGGTATGCCTAACTTCACGTCACAGTTTTCGACTGCCATCCCAGCTACTTGCCCTAATGCTAGCTTTGGACTTGGGGGCACTAGACCTCCTTACACTCCTTTCTCGTTTGGTGGTTCTCATATTCCCCAAACGAATCCTAATGTAGGAAGTGCCCCTTTTCATAACCCCGAATCTAATCCTTCTACGGTTGGATGGAACAACCCAGCTGGCAGACAAGTTTCGCCCTACATCCCTACCCCCCTCGGTGTTGATTCTGACCAATACTTTTGGTATGACGAATCCACTTCAATCCTCTGGATTCCCATCTGGAGAAGGTCAGTCTTACACTTTGGGCAACCCCCAACCCAGATCCAATCCGGTTGGGGGAAATTTTCACAACCCCCAGTTAGGATCTAATCCGGCCGGGGGAAATTTTCATAATCCTTATCAGAACATTCCTATTGGAATGATGCCCAACCCATCCTATACGAATCAGCCCAGAGGAGGGCCTTATAATTCCATACAGAGCTTTGGTACTTACCCAAACCCTGGATGGAATGCAATTCCCAACACACAATCTTTCGTCGGAGGATAGGGCCAGATGTCGCAACCCCGTCGCCCTTTTCTGGCCATGCTCAATCTGCCAAACTTGGCTAAGTTAATGAACGACCCAGTACTTCATGATCCCTCATGGCCCCCCATCCCCACCAAACTTCCTTCATACATTCCAAAGTTTGAGGGTAAGAATGGAGAGGACCCTAGTGAGCACGTTACTAACTTTCACCTTTGCTGCTCATCGAATTCCCTGAACCACGATTCCATTAGATTACGACTGTTTCAACGCACTCTCATTGGAGTTGCTTTGCAATGGTATATTTAGCTACCCAGGGGAACATATGGATCATTTAATCAGTTGGTAGTGGACTTTCTCAACCACTTTCAGTTGCCCATTCGTTATGATGTTGGCCTCGAACTTTTGTCGACTTTACACCAGAACACCACACTCATATCTCGGATCATATCCAGGAGTGGCGTAGATGGAGGCGGTTGATTAAGACCCCCATACCCCTAGAATTTCTTCTAGAATGGTTTCTAAAGTCTTTGCACCCTCTTATCTCGAAGGACGTTGCTACTTCTGGGGTCTCCAATGAGGAAGAAGCTATCTTTAGAGCCCAGCAATTAGATTTAATATATGGTCAATCTGGGATGTTATATCACCTCCTTCGAGAAGCACCATGGTAAATTACGATCCTAGGAAAAAACCTAGACCTCATGTCGATGGAATTTTAGGGTCCACCAATGTAAAGCCCGCAGACTCGACAACGAAGTCTGCTGGAGGGTCAKCTTYGTCAAGATCCTCCAAATCCACCCAGTCGGCGGATGTACATTCTGTGCAATCATCAAAAAACCCAAATGGTGACCAGCATCCATATGGGAATAAAAGGAAAGGTCAAAACAACCATAATGGTGGGAAAAATGGTAACAAACCCAAGGACAAAGACAATAATGGGAAGAAAAATGATAATGTTGGAGAGGGAAATAAAGAGAAACGTAAGGTGAAGTTTCCTTGTAAACTTTCTACCGATGACCACCTTACACATTTATGCCCCAAACTCGCGGAGGCTGTGAGACTTTTAAACCTACTGCCCAATGTGCTGACGAATCCATTCCCACACAATCAACACTTAGCCTCGAGCTCTTCGAACGCTAGAAATGCGCCCGGTGAAGGTCAAAACCCACCGTCGCAAGATGGCAACCGTGTTTGTATCAATATGGTTGATGCAAAAATCGATGTAGCCACCCGTTCTCGAGATTATAGCTCTTCAAAAGCTAATACCTACCTAGAAGCTCCTCCTCCCCCTCTGGAGACAAACCTACAGATTGAGAAACCAGAGCCACCACCCCATATTCTGAAAGGAGTACTCAAGCGCTCTACTCACAACCCTAATGCTAGAGCTGCCCAGAACTACTCTATCGTTGAGGATCTGGGCCAAACACCTTGTGCAATGTCAGCTTTGGAGGTACTCAAGACGTGTCCATCACAGAGGAATGCCTTGCTCTCTGCCTCAGGAGCTCTAGAGCCTAGTGGCTCAAAACTCCTCAAGTTTGATGTCACAGATGTGAAGCCTCGCTTACCCTACCATGTGGCTTTCCAAATCCATGTGGAGTATTCCAAGTATACTATCAAATGAGCAGTCGTTGACGAAGGTGTTGCCACCTGCGTGATGTCCTTAGTCTGTTTGAAAGCTCTCAGTTCTCTGACCCTTTCCAAGTCATCGAACATGTTGACTTCATTTGACAGTCATTCCTTTCGCCCTCATGGTATTCTCCCTGCCTTTCTGATCCAGTTAGGTGGGAAGACGGTAGAGGTGGAAGTAGAAGTAGTTGATGCACCTCTCGATTATAATCTATTACTAGGTCACAATTGGACCTATGTTATGGTCATTGTGGTATCGTTCATTTTCCATATACTTTGTTTTCCTCATCAAGGGGAGATCGTGACTATCGACCAATTATCCTTCGCATACTCTAGTCCTAATGCATCTGTTGGACCGTCGATCCCTGTGATTGACAATTCTCAGCCGGCAACTGAGAATATCAGTGTCGGAATGTATTCTTCCCTCATGGGTACCTTCGATTTCTCGGCACTGATTCACCACGTTTACGCCATGTCCAGTAGGCCTGCTTCAACCAGGAGATCCATACCTTTCCACACTTCCTATTTTAGTGATCCATGGACCCTACCTTCTCCGACTTCATCAGGTGAAGGACAGTTGCACGTTGGCATGGCTATGCCACTATCGGTAGCCGAGATTGTGTATCAAGTTGTTCTAGACTCTTTTGTCGATCCAGATCCTGTTACCTCGCTGACAGACGAGGAGGATCCTATTCTCAGGCCTGTATGGGCCACCTCGTCATCCTATTTGCATGATTTCCTAGATGAGACTTTGCCTTCAGACGAAGCCATCCTTGAAGCCATGAATGGTTCCGAGAGACCTTGGGATGATATGCATCATTGATCTTATTTTCTCCCAAGTCTCTAAAGAATCAAGCAAGATGATTTTTGGTCTACCTTGAGTGAGATAGTCAGTCACGCCGTAGTTCCACTTGATACGCACGACATTTATGATGAGGGAAATATGGCGAGTATTTCTCCTACCGTCTCGATCGATATCTCTCGTACCCCTGGAAAGATTGAGAATATAAATATAGGTGTGGATTGTTCGCCAGAAGAAATTCTGATCTACACCAAACTCTTCAAAGAATTTCGAGATGTATTCGCTTGGTCATACGAAGAGATGTCAAGGATCGATCCCCAAATTGTCAAACATGAGATTAGGACTTATCCAGATGCTAAACCTTTTCAACAACGTCTTAGAGCTATAAATCCTAGGAAGGCCCTTGCTATTAAGGCAGAGGTGGAGAAGCTACTTAATGCTAGCTTCATTTACCCGGTTCCCTTGACCAAATGGGTATCCAACCCCGTTCCCATGAATAAAAAGTAAGGAACCATCCATGTGTGTATGGAATTTCGCGACCTAAACAAGGCTTGTCCTAAAGATAACTTCCCCGTGCCTTTCATTAATAATATTCTCAATGAGTGTGTGGGAAGCCAGATTTTTTCTTTTATGGACAGATTTTCAGGATATAATCAAATCTAGATCAAACCTAAGGACCAACACAAGACGGCATTTATATGTCCTTGGGGTACTTTTGCATACCGTAAAATGCCTTTCAGCCTTAAAAATGCCGGAGCAACCTTCCAACGTGCCATGACTTTTGCTTTTCATGATCTCAAGCACATAGTCGAAGCCTACCTTGATGATCTTGCTGCTCACTCTCGCAAGAGAGTGGATCATGTTATACACCTTCGGCTAGTTTTTGAAATATGTTGTTACTATAAAATCTTGTTAAACCCTCATAAATGAATCTTCTACGTTAAGTTTGGTCGTCTCTTAGGATTTTTAGTTTTCGAGACCGAGATCATGTTAGATCCTATAAAGGTTGAGGCAATACTTCAGTTGCCTCCCCCGTGCACAATTAGACAACTTCAAGGTTTACAGGCGAAAGCTAACTTTCTACGTCGTTTCATAGTGAAATATGCCAATATCACTAAGGGTTTCATGCACCTCTTGAAGAAAGACACTCGTTTTATCTGGGATGAGCTAGCCCCGGAGTCTTTCGACGCTTTGAAGAAAGCCTTGGTATTGGCCCCTCTGCTGAAATCCACTGATTACAATAGAGATTAATTGTTGTATATTGCCGCGCCTGCTGAGACGATTGGTATGGTTCTAGTTCAGGAGGATGATGATCTCCATGAGCACGTCATCTACTATCTTAGTCGAAATCTAGTCGGCCCTGAGATTAATTACTCTCATGTTGAAAAGCTAGCTTTGACTGTCATTCATGCAATCCAACGTCTACATCACTATATATTGCTTTTAAAAACTATTTTGGTTGTTGATGTCAATCCATTTCAATATGTCTTCACTAGGCATATCATAGGTGGGAAATATAATAAATGGATTTTCATCCTACAAGAATTTGATCTTGACTTTGCTTCGGCCAAGTCCAAGAAATCACTAGTTTTTGCGGAGTTAATATCCAATTTTCCATGATTAGACAAGGATGTTATCCATGTCAATTCGTTTGCAAACAAACACATTTTCCTTGTCTCGTCGTCTGACCCATGGTATGGAGACATTGTTTTATATCTTCAAACCTTGAAGTTCGCTCAGCATCCCTCGCAAGATGTTCGATGGCGTGTTAGATATCACGCCAAAAAGTATACCATCATTGGCAACACTTTATATCGCCGAGGAATAGATAATATCTTGCGTCGTTGCTTAACTCGCGAGGAAGCCGAGTCAGTCCTAAACGATTGCCACAAAGGGGCTTGTTGTGGTGACCTATCCGGGCTTACAACATCCCAAAATATCCTGCGAGCTGGTTATTTCTAGCCCACTATCTTTAAAGAATGTATCGAAGCGGTTAAGAAGTGTCACCCCTGCCAGGTGTTCACTCGGAAAATGCGCTCGCATCCAACCCCTCTTCACCCAGTCATTACCATCGGTCCCTTCACCAAGTGGGGGGTAGATTTCGTCAATTGCAACCCAACTTCGGCTGGGGGGCACCAACATATTATCGTGGTCGTCAACTACTTCACTAAGTGGGTCGAGGCCATGCTTACTATAAAATCTGATGAGAATACTGCAGCCTTCTTCATGTTCAACCAAATTATCGCCCAATTCGGTATCCCGAGTGAGATTGTCACTGATCATGGAAGTCACTTTCAGAATGAAATGATAATAGAACTAGCATCTAAGCTAGGGTTTAGACATGGTCATTAATCCCCTTATTACCCCCAAGMAAATGGACAAGTAGAGGCCATCAACAAGTCTCTCAAGACCATTTTGCAAAAAAATGTCAGTCGGAGTAACTCCAATTGGCACATCATGCTATATCYCGCGCTTTGGGCATAYCGAACCTYGATTAAGACTACCACAGRTTTTTCCCCTTTTCAATTAGTGCACGATGTGGAKTCGATCCTTCCCATTGAATGTGAAATCCATTCTCTCAAGTTGGCAGTCGAGCTCCTACCTGACACTTCGGATTGAGCGACGCCTTGTTCACCTAGAGAGTCTTRATGAGCAGYGTCAAGACKCCTTTACGACTATCGAGGCAAACAAGAAATGTGTTAAGGTTCAGTACAACAAGTCTGTCTGTCCCCGGTTGTATGTTGAGGGTGACTTGGTCCTCTTGTATGATCAAGCCAAAGAACCACTAGGGGCAGGCAAGTTTAAACCCATGTGGCATGCTCCTTACATCATGGGACGGGTCCTAGAAAAAGGAGCCTATGAATTGGAGGATTATGAAGGGAATAAGTTGGTCGAGCCCAGAAATGGGCTCTACTTGAAAAGGTACTACGCTTGAGCCCTAGGCTTGGGCGGAACTATTTGTATACTAATGTAAATTTAGTGTATATACATCTCTTTTTTCCTTTTCTTTTATCTTTAGCTTACTTGTCACGTTTTGCCTTTGTTGGCAGATGTCAACGGAGTCTTCGGTCTACCTAGGATTTGCAGATAGAGCCAGTCGTCATACACAAAACTTGGCTTCTACCGCTTGGGTGGTTTACTCACTTGAGGGTCTGTTGGTATCTTCAGGTGGTGCATGCCTAGGGCCATCCATGAATAATGTGGTCGAATATAGCGTCGTCATAGAACTTTTGTGCGATGCTATCTCGCATGGTATTCTCTCTTTAGAATTTTGCCTGGATTCCCAGTTAGTAGTATGTCAGTTGAATGGTTGTTACCGCGTGCGTGATCCTACTTTACTCCGTCGATTCCTCCGGGTACGTCTTTTAGAACAACAATTTGATTTTATTACATATTATCACATTCCTAGGAGTTTTAATCATGTATCTGATGCCTACGCTAACTATATTTTAGATTGCCATTTGTCACATTAATAAAGCAAAGAAAACCATTAACTCAATGTACACATGGTAATATATAAGTAAATCCAAAGATCCCTTTTTATATATTTCAAAAATATGGTGTTTATATTACAAACATTGGGGCTAAAACCCTCAAAATACATATACAGTCGATATACATATCCCAAGACATCTATGCCTGTGGCACCGGATGTGCATCATGATAGCAAACCACGGCGTTTGCGAGACGTCGGAAGAGTCATACCCATGCTCTAGGTACACCAACCACCTGTCGCTGCATGGTTTCAGGTAGATCCTCTACCTGAACCATAGGAATCCTCTGTGTCAAACGAAACAGGTTACCCTGAACATTCTGTAGGACCCTCTCCGCTTCTCCTCCCACCACCTCATCTCCCCCGTTCCTCCGTCTATGTCGAAGGAATCCCTCTAGCCGTCGTGGACCCACATCTATAATTACACATGTATCTAGTTATTATTCAAACACCATTCAAAAATATTTGTGTTCATTAAATACAAAAATACAAAAAAAAATGAAATATGTAAAAACTTTTTACCTATGGCGCCATAGGCGACCCCTGGTGTAAGCGACATATTTGGGTCTCCTCTGAAATCGATCCTCGTATAGGGATAGTCGTCCAGAGCAATGATTTGTCTCTGCCACCAAAAGAAAAAATCATCGTTGTAGGGTGTCGAAACCCTACCTCCCCCTTGTCGTCTCATGACTTCAATCCACCACACCATGACTGGATCACGTGGTCCCCTAGGAAGGATCTCCACTCTAGGTCCTAGACCTGGAACCCACTCGAAAAAGAAGCTGCAAAGAATAGAGGCAAACCTGAAGTTTTGCTTACCCCCATGTTTGCACTCTGTCAATTGAACTTTCATATTGGTCAGTAGTGAGGTACACCAATCATAGACAGTGGGTCTCGCACATTCCACCGCATAAAACATAAACGGTCTCGATGCTTGATGCAACGAGGCCGAACCTATGATCCTGGTAAGCACAAGCACAATGATCTTCAAACTGAGGTTACTGATTGCCCGGATGGGGACTTGACTTCCCACCATGGGAGTCCTTGCTACACAGTGGGCTTCGATATACTCCTCGATCTTCATCCCACTCCCTGCTCTGCGTGACTTTAGGTTCACAACCTCTCCTCCGCGTGATAGACCAGTCAAGAAGTAGATTTCCTCTACTTTGATCCTTAACGGTTGTCCATCAAGGATAAAGCTGTCGCTATCAGGATCCCAATAACCCACCAACATTTCCAACAACCTCACTTGGGCCCTCATTCCTTTGAGAGCCCAAAACTTGTACAAACCACATCTTTTTAAAGTCACTTGAGCCACTGGATCCCGATCCATAGTTGCATATACCTCCTCATGCTCTCGCTCTCTCCATTCCAAGACCATCCTGCAAAAAACAAATCGATTTTTGAGTTAAGAACCCCTTTTTTTTTTCCAATTGCATACATATAGGTGGCTTACTTGCCCACAATCACGTGTAAGGCTCAATACACGCTCCCTATGGTTAACACAGGAGTTTATACCTAGTTGTACACACGACCTACACAAGGAAATCCATGTATACCGAAAATCCTAATTTACGCCCTCAAAAACTAAAAAATGGAAACCTAATTCAAAAATGTAATCCACTGAATTTGAAGAGGATGAGATGAAGAGTTACCTGATCCAGACGGTTCGTGATTTCGTTGCCCGATCCTCCTGCAATCGTCGTTTGAATCCTGGAAGTATTTTTTGTCCAAATTCCACTATTTGGGTAAAAATCAAAATGATACAGTAATTTTTTATTTTATTACTATTTATAAATTATTTTTACCCACTTTATATAGTTTCATGCTATTTTTTAACCTAATGGACTAATTCAAGAATGGTTTTAAGCTGGTTTTGTAGTTTTGACTCAGTTTTCTTGCGAATTTCAACGTCATGGTTGGTCGTTCGTCTCCTCTGGCAGGTATTTTCATAACCTAGCATATAGGATAGGTATTTATTCCATCATGCATTTTGCATTATCCTCCGACTACCACTTTTTACGCCTTAGGTACGAACCCATTTATTGTGACTCATGACCCTCCATCTGCTATAAGTAGCGTTGGTAATAAATGGTAGAGACTTACCAAACATGGGTACCCTAGTTAGATCCTTTTTGTCATTTGGTGCCCATGCCAAGTTTTTTCCTTGGGACCGAGAGTCCTTTATAATTCAATACATGAATTTATGATGAACCTCATTTCTCATTCATACACATGCGGCCTTATTACCCGCGGACTCCCAAAAACGAGTCTTAATTAAGCTCTTTTCTGACTCGTCTAAAAAACTGAAAATATTGCCGAGTGACTTGTCCCTTTCACACTCGTTAAAATTGGATTTGAAAGGTCATGAGTCTTAGTTAAGCTCTTTTCCGACTCGTTATCAAAAATAGAAAAGATTTCCAAGTGAACTTGTCTTTTTCACACTCGTAAATTGGATTTGAAAAGACGTCTATTTGGCACAAGTTTACCCCCTTTTCACACCAAGTAGACTAAAAGATATAAAAAAGGACATTTTTTGGAGTTAAGTTGTGATTGCATCTCATTCCCTCGCTTGCAGTATTAAGTCTTTATCCGGTTCTCGCTTTGCGTTATAAATCGTTGCCTAAGCAATTTTTGCATCCTCAACCAAGCAGAGCCTTGTTTATATCCTTCGCAATTTGACACCCTATACCCTGGAGGGAACATCACCCTGAGTGTCCATCTCCCGCACACATTCCCCTGCATTGAGCATAGGTACGTTCCACTGCTAGAACTAGTTTTGCTTACTTGCAACACTCGTTCCCTCCTCTGTATCATAGCATTCATTTGTTATGAAAAACCAAAAAAAGACGGGCGGGAAGGGAGTACTATATTGTAATTGGCAGTAGTCATGTCGCCTTTGAACAGAGCACAAAGTTATTGAGTCCTTGTGTCATCATAATTTTGGGTTTAGCATGGCCTTAGGAATCTGATCTAGTTAAAGAGTTTTCTCTACCGACTAGTTACTCTTCCAGCCCCTATAGAGAACATTTTTTATGCCTCCTGCATCTAATAGTCACATCATTGAGTCTATGCTGCGGGAGTCCACCATATGTCTCATGCTCTTATTCAAAGGAATTCTATCAACCTGTGTCGACCAATCCTCAGAAATCTTGACTTTCCACGTCGACCATACTCTCAGTTTGTCTCAGAATCACATGATACTATGGTCTTATCATGCACCCTGGCCCTACTTTCATCATTGGTAGGTCACCTTGAACCCAACAATCAACACTTCATCATTGGTCGTTGACTGGGTGGTTTCCCTTATGTTCAACGGCAAGACATCTATTCACACTTTGGGATTCATGCAGTGTCTTGCTTTCCATTAGCCTTATTGGTGGTTTCCTCACCTTTGTCAGCAGTTTTCATAATTGGTTGTTATTCAGAGGGTCTTTTTCGTGTACCGCTTGCATTTGGCACATGCAAAGATGCACAAGGTCGTTGGTTCATGAACATGTTCTTCGTCCGATCTCCACCAAATCATGAAGCTCATGCTTTGTTCCTCGTGCTGACTAATGAGAGATGCCTTAATGCTCTCCTTTTAGCGGGTCTCTTTCCATCGACTTCAGCTCATTTATTCTAGATATGGGACCTAGAGTTTCATGAGTGCCTTGAGGCTTGCAGTCATTAGTGGTAGGCTCTCTCGCCATTGACAGATGGGAATACATCAATGTCTCCTAATCAATTGATTTCTCAAGTGTTCGACACCAACTGCTTTATTCGCACTTGTAGAAATGTACTCGGTGCCTTGATACATACTTTCATTATTGGTAGGCTATCTCGCATTTGTTAACGATATACCTCAATGACCGGTAATCAAACGATATCTCATCATGTTCAACCTCAACTCCTTTTTTCACATGATGTAGACTTGCACCTTGGCGGATTGTGTAGAAGACTTGAAGACATCACTATGTGGTCGCAGCTTTCTTGAGCTATTGTTTCCTTTTCATGGGACCAGCACCTATTTGACTTCAGTGATCATGGGAGATCAGTTTGTACTCCATGGTATACAGATATCTTCAGAATGATTTTGAGATTGGTTTCACTGGGCCTTGTTCATGACTATGACAGCTTTTGGCATGCAACCGCATTTGTATTTGCCTATTCATGGCCATGAACACTTGTTTGGTATATTTTCCACATGGATCTGCATTGTATTCTTGGCATCCATGTATGCTAATTTAGTACATAATGTAATAAGCAATTGAGTTCGTCCAATTGGTTTTATGCCACTCCACTTCTGGGTTATTTATAATGTATTTCGGCCATCGCAGATACTCCTCTGATCTCACACATTAGGGGGCATCTATTATAGCAAGATTTGCCTCACCATTGCTATCTTGCACAGAGGGCCTTTTTCCATTTCCCTATGTAGACTTCTCATCCCTTTTTGATGAATCCAAAGCCAAAAATATACATTTTTCGACATATACACTCCCTATCAGCTATGCAAGATTCATATACGTTGGTTGCTCCACTACAGCCCCCGTACATCGGGATTTGTGTCAAAAAATACAAAACTGAGTTTGGGTTTCCATGTCACGACAGAAGATCTTTGATTCTCGGCCTTCCACATACTGGAAACGTTCCGACTCAGCCCTTCAGTTGCATTCTGAAGGCTATAAAAGCACAATTTCGAGCTATGGAAAAGGAGGAGAAAGCATTCAAATTTGAGAGCAAAGTTACTCTGGAGAAATTACTTCATATTGAGTCTGCATCCCTTTGTCCCTCAAGTCTGAACATAGTGTTCATCCCCCAAGCTCTTTCCCTATTGTTGAGAGAACCTCATTGACTCTCTCTTATGAGCTTGCCTTTGGTGGAGGATTGAAGTGGTGGAGGCCTAGTTGGAAGAAACTTGGTTTCTTGGTTTCAAACCGTGTCGACACGGAACTCTGTAATGTTGTCACTTCTGCTGATCAATTATTAATAGAAATACTCCTTTCCCGTCCTATTTGTATATTGAAAATGTATGATTATTATCCATGGGCATGTTTGTAATGTTTATTGATGGATTATTCTATCTAATGTGCTAACCCCTTTATATCATCATTATATACTTGCTCTGCTCGTTTGTTAAGAACTTATTACAGGTATAAAGCTTTGGGTTGAAGTGTTCAATGGTGGAACATCATCAAACGTTGGATCGAGGTAGGCCTCTTTCTTATCTTGCACATTAGTTCATATAGCATATGTTGGAATTGAGTTGATTTCTGCAGTCATACATGTCTGTTGTGGTTTACCCTTAGCCATAGAGATTTTTCCCCTCGTAACAATGGTTGAGGAAAAGAAGGTGTTGCTGGAAAAGGTTGACACTTTGAATAATGTTGCAGATTCATTGACAAAGTCTATGAGCACAGAAAAGTTCTCCTGGTGTAGAGTAATAATGGGCATTGCTGCCCTGGATTGTTGACTATATAATCCTGTGGACCCCTAGATGTAAAGAAAACAACAAGTGGGAGAATGTTGGGTAGATGTTATATTCTTTGCATGTGTGTGTGTGGGTGCGTCAGATTCAACAATTGGGTCTAACGATTTTGCTATTTTTAGCGGTTTTCTAAATTAATCCTGGATTAAGGGATTAGGGTTTTGGTATCTACGGAATACCTAAAAACATTGTATATATTGTATGGTGAATGGTGAAATTCGATATAATGAATATAAGAAAGGTTTTCCCCGATTGAGGGTTTTCG
>JASDQU010243996.1:36684-46890 GCA_032191745.1 Picea mariana | reverse complement strand
GGGTCCTAGTCAATTAATTTGTGAGATGCAAATTAAAAGGTAACATTATGACTAAAGTGAGGGTGAGTGAAGAGACACCAAATCTCAGCCACTCATCTAATCTAATTTCAATTGTTAGATTAGAAAACCCCTCACCTTCCCTCATGAGGTCGATTAGGGCAAGAGGGTGCACCCATTGTGGGTTGTTCATTCATTTCTTGTTGAGAGAGAAAGAAAGAGCAAGAGAGAGAGGTCGAGCTGAAGAAGAGGCAGCATTTGCAGAGCTGGGCATGCATCCCAAGGCAACAAGCTAGCATGAATTTCAAGATAGAGTACAACATTGAATCCAAACTGTACGGTATGGATTTCTAGAGGTCGTACAACCATTTTTCATGCATAGAAATCGAGGGAGATAGCAGAAATATTTCTGAGAAGTTTTGCATGCATCCCAAGGCTACCATACAGTCATTTATTGGCACATAAATCGAGGTGCCTGTTGTCATAAATTTCTGGGTGTGTTTCCATACAGTTCGTACAGTTTTGGCATGAATTTTGAGGGCCGTACAACATGGTTTTCGAGGAGTTGTTCCTACTGCATATTCCGTACATTCTTAGCAAAAATTTGGCATAAAAATTGAGACAGTCCGTACAACATTAATTGTTGGGACAACCGTACAGTTGTAAGGATTTTTGGCACAGAAATCGAGGAGCATTTTCCAGGACTGTTCAGAAGGATTTTGCGAATGAAAGTCTGAGATAAGTTTTTGTAATTTCTGAAGATGAATATGTTGTAGAAGAAATTTCTCTAAAGCTCATAAATAAGAAAAAGCCCTCTGTCACTGGTTTTCCCCTTGTGGGTTTTTCCAGGGTCGATGTTAGACTGAAAATTCTTGTGTCTATAATTTTCTGAGTTTTGCATACTGCTGATATTTTATTTCTGCACTTAAAACAATGTTCAKAATCCTCATGTTTCAGTTCTAAAGTTTATTTTCTGCTAAGTATTTAGTTGCTGATATAAAACTGGGTTTGGGCATTAAACATTGGYTGAAAAATCAGCGAGACTGAAACTGGGTTGGGGTCTGAAAAATKAACARTACTTATTGTGRAAGAAAAGGGCATCTTAAGGAGAGGTGCCACAAAAAGCTAGTAGATATGTTTAAAAACATTTCAATGGTAAGAAATCAACATCAAAGCCAATCTCAAAGCTCTTGTAAGGGTCATACCTTCTCCATTGCTACTTCTAGTTCTCCCATCATCGACGCACCTTCTTTATTTCCAAGTGTTGAATGGATTTTTTATTTTAAAGTATCTCACCACATGGAAAGAGAATCTTTCATGTTTTCCTCGCATTCTAATATCAATGATGGTGATAATATGATTTATACTATCAATATTAGTGCACTTGTTATTGTTGGTTCTGGTAGTGTTTCAATTGAAAATAGGACCAATAACAATGTTTATTGTGTGTCAAAGTTGGGTGCCAATTTGCTATATCAGTATTAAATCACTCAAAGAGGGAAGAATGTTGAATTTTGGTATATTTTTCAAGGTCATAGCGTCATGTTCAACAAATGAGAAGATGAAGCTCTACAAGTTTCAAAAGTTTTGCATTTCATCCTAGTATAAAGCACGGGCTCTTATCATCCATATTGATGAAGTTAGTAAGATTTKGCACTAACATCTTAGACATTTGAACTACCAAAGTATGTAAGTAATGCCAAAGTCTAATTTTGTAAATAGTTTATCTTTGGTGACAAAATGGTGTTTTGAGGGTTGTGTTTTAGGCAAACATCACAGGGAGAGCTTACAAAGAGGAAAATCATGGAGAGGAAAAAATATCCTCTACATTATTCACAATGATTTGTGTGGTCTAATGGAGACAACCTCACTTTTTGGAGCTTTTTTTAATTTTATTGACAATTTTTCTGGACTTTCATGGATTTACTTTCTAAAGAAGAAAAGTAAAGTATAAGAAAAGTCCAATATTTTCAAGTCTATTACTTAGAACCAATAAGGGCATACCATAAAGATACCTAGAATAAATAACAAGGAAACCCAAGAGATGACTCTCCCCATTCATGGATTGCATCTCTAGTAAACATCTCTGTATAGACCAGTGCACTTAGACCAAGAGAATTTCCACACAACATTTGTTGACACAAAACTATTCAAATACCTAACAATATAGGCCACAATTGATTGAACTAACCCCTTGAACTAACAAAATGGAATATGTTAACAATCTATTTGTAGTTTTTTGTCTAAATGTGCATGTAGACCTATAATTCTTTACACTCCACAACAAAATGATATTGTTAAGCATAAGAACCAGAACTTGATAAACATGCCACAATGCATGATGCACAACAAAAATATGGAAAAAAAAACATTGTTCCACTTGAGCTACGAAGGAGATGACTCTAGAGACATGAAGTGGGTGAAGGCCCATTGTGTCTCACTCTAACTGTAGAATCTTTGGGTGTGATGCTTTAGCACACATTCTTGAAGAGAAGCGTAGAATGTTGGAGCCTAAGAGTTATCTTTGCATCTTCATCTTCGTAGAGATGTTGAGTTTTATGAGAAATTGCCTACTTTACAGTTGCTTGTTAGAGATAACATGCTCACATTAATGATGTGTGCTAAGTTTGGGGATTGGCTTGAGGTTTTGTAGGAGACTTTTGAGATATTCTCTCAACCTAAATCTCCAAGATTAGAATTAGTTGAATCTCACTCCAACTATATATACATGTAATGTATCTCTCTCAGTGTGCAATACAAACTATTATTTTCTATGTGTGAATCATGTGCAATGATTTCTCTATCAAGTTCTAATTTGGTATCAGAGCTTGGATGGGCTTAATCCCTCACGGGATGGCCAGGAGAATGTGAGAGATGTATGTTCTAATCTGTTGTACATATGTAAAATAACTTAGCATAGGTGTGTGAAGAGTGTTCTAGTTCTGTGACTGTGTGGATGGGTTTGATGAAAAACTTGCTGCTGTGAGTTTCCATATGTATATTTGAGTGTGTTAATTCAACTATGTGTAAGAGAGTCGCAATCACTTTTATGAGTGAAATCGTTGTCTGTATGAGCCATCGGTGGAAAGGTGACATCGTGGAGAGGATACATCAATTCACCGGCAACAAATTTAAGAGCCCTCGTCTCGTTGCTGACATATCTAGCTAATGAATGAGTCTATTCCAACATCGTGTGGGCCATCGCTTTCACATTCGTTTGGAAGAAGCAATAAAAATTAAAAAAATTGCGTTCAATTTTTTATGAGATGGAATTGGAGTAGTCCCAGATTTGAATTCAACGCGAGAAATTGGATCATTGGCTCTCAATCTTCATTTCTTTCATCATCAACATCATCGAAATCTGCAACAACTGGTACAAGTTAATTTGCATTTTTCTTCATTTTTAATTGGAACAAAAATGCAGTTCTTTATATGAGTCCAGGTGCACTCGGAAAACAATTGTTGCAGTGGTACTTCTTCTTATGCCTTCCTAAGTTCAGTTTGACTCGATGGGACAATAGTAGCAAGAGTGATGCAAAATTTGTGTTGGAAGGACGTGAAGATGATCCACGAATTTATTTGTTGATGGCTACTCGATCACGTAGACTTCAGATTTATTGTGTGACCTAATATGTATTAGCACATGTTTTTTGGTTTCTAAAATTTTGTAATGCAGAACCAAAATTATATAACAGACTAGCATAATTTTAAATTGATGGTTCTCCACGGTGTGAGAACAAATCATTAATTTAATTATGTCTAAGTTTGATATATGCTAATGTGACCCTTCGTCCTCCTGGAGCATTAGTTACAGGTTATTTTTATAAGGTCAAGTTGTGAAACTGACTACTCAAGACATTCAGTATATAGATCATTCTCCTATATAACTGTTGAAATTTGCTCTTCGAGGGAATTCAATAGATGGAAGTGTATCCATAGGATGGTTCAATATCAAGATTGTCCTTCGGGAAGTCTAGAAGCGTCGGTTGTACAAAGAATGTCAAAGATGGTTGGAAGCAGTTTTATCTGTGTTGTATGAAGTGGTAACTAGAAGATGATGGGAGAGAAAGAGCGTGTCTATGAAGTTCAGATATGGGTGTAATTTGTAATCATAATTTGAGTATTGTAAGTTTTTTGAATGTAATCATTAAAAGGGGGTGTTAGAGATAATGCTCACATTAATGCTGTGTGCTAAGTTTGGAGATTGGCTTGAGGTTTTGTAAGAGACTGTTGAGATATTCTCTCAACCTAAATCTCTAAGATTAAAATTAGTTGGATCTCACTCCAACTATATAAACATTTTGTGAGTGTGCAATACAAACTATTATTTTGTGTGTGAATCCTATGCAATAGTTGCTCTATCCATTTCTAATTTTGCTTCCTACTACTCTTAATGATTCTTTCTTCGTACTACTCTTAATGATTATTTTCCAGATTCATCTTGAAGTCATTCTGTTGGTTCTTCTTCTTATTCTGTTGCTCAGGCTTGGCAGTTAGACCCGACATTGCTTTTGTTATCAACGTTGTCTCGAGGTACATGCAAGAGCCTCATGAATCATATTGGAAGGTGGAAAAACTCATTTTGGAGTACGTGAATGGTACATATGAAACATGGTGTTCTCCGGCCAGGGGAATGAGTCTTTGATTGGTTTTGCCGATTTTGATGGCGCACTTCTAGTTATGCTTTTATATTTAATTCTGGTCCAGTTTCGTGGTCAAGCAAGAAGCAATCTGCTATTGCTCATTCATCCAGAGAGGTAGAATATCATGGTGCAAACAACAGTGTAGATTAAGACTATTCTTAGTGAGATGGATTTTCTACAACATTACCGTACAGCTTTTAGCTTTTATCAAAGGATCAAAGATATTGAGATTCATCAACATTATATTAGGAAGTTGAGTCACGATGGTATCATTAATCTACAGTTTTGTCCCATTGTCAGCTAGTTTGGTGAAAATGAGCAGCTAGCTAACATTTTCACCAATTCTTGGGCGGAGGCTAATTTTCTAAAAATCAAGACTCCTTAACACTATGTTAAGATATAAGAAACCGCTAAGGCGGCAGACCATCGTCTTTTGTCTTTATGCTCACAATCAAGTGTGAAGGTCACTGTAGAGTAGCTGTTGACATGTGCAGGTTACTTTATGTACAGTGCTGGTTACTTTATTTACAATGATTTATTGGTGTTTTTGTTACGCCAAAAGGGTACACCTATTGATAATGGGCAGATTTAATAGGGGTTTAATGCTTAATAAATTTTCTATGGACATGATTAAATTAAATATGGCTGAAATATTCTTAGTAGTCACACAAAATAAATGGCTGTGATTTCAATCATTAACTCCCTAGCTATTATAAAGACATCTGTTTATGTGTTTATTTTTTTACATTTACTTAATCATATTTAAAAATTACTTTGATAGCTAACTGATTGCCACGTAAGTGATTAACAAAAATTAAAATATTAGCACCAGATAAATGAAGCCCAACTGTTTATTTGTTAATCAACAATAAAATTTAATATATTCTTTTAAGGATTTGTTTCATCTTATCAACCTTTCGACGTTAACCAGCAGCTATTTAGCTGCTATGCTAGTATTTAATTTTAGTCTGCATGTAATTATTCTTGTTTTTCATGTTGCAGGAACAATGGACAATAAACTTTCCAGATCAGAAAAGTCTCCTTTTTTCATGTGTTGGAATTATCTCCAACATTTATTAATATTGATAGGTTAAAGATTTTATCAAGATTTTTTGGGGATATTTAAGTAATTGTTGGATTAGTAGATTTAAGTAATTATGTTCTAGGAATTTTTCAACATATTCATTTTGCATTAAAAATGAATTTTGAACAGATTCCTGTGAAAAAAAACCATTTCTTAAAATAACTAACCAACTCCTTATTGATATGCTTTTGTAATTTTGTAATCAGTGCTTTATTAATTGACGCAATTTTCAGTTACTCAGTGAATCCGGTTTTTCAGTAATCGCACCGTTTCTGACACCATCCAACTTACAGGTCACTGTGCAGGAGAAAGTAAGTGGAATTTATGTGGACAGGTGCTAACCAGATTTGGCAATGATGCCAGAAAGGTTGACATGCACTAAATAAATGTCTGGCATTGGTAATGGGTAAGGTGTCACTGTTCAGTCAGCCAGACCCAAAAATTGGTTTTGGCACTGCTTGCGCAACAAGGCAAAGTAGAAAGCTTTAAGCTTCTTTTGCATCGTTCTTCTGTGTGGACCAAAAACATGAAATGTACAGATCAGGGTCCATCTGAGTCCCATGGAGCACCTTTTTTATTCCACTGGCGTATGATTTTCTCATTATTTCGGCGGAAGATGGGGTCGCTAATATCGAAAAATAAAATCTTATCGCCATCAAATATTTCTTTACTGCCCCTGCAATAAAATCTCATGCACAGGCACACGGTTTTAAAGCGAACTGATAGACGTGGCGTTATCTTACAATAACCAATCAGATCCTCGAGCCCGATATAGAGCGTCAGCGCACAACTTTAAGCGAGAGATCTTCTGACACAACTTTGATGCAAATAGCGTTTTAACTTTTTGATATATTCTATTCAGTTGACAGAGTGGTGAGAAATTAATAAGAGTTGTCTGCAGCTCAGCCCTGCCTTAAATTGCAGATTGAGGCTCTTTGCATTTAGCATTGATTGACTTGAGACTCAAATGGAGACTTTTTAACAACAGAGGCTCATTCATAACATGACAAGCATCTAATTGATTACTCACTGGCTCAAACAATAGACCAAGTGCACCGAGCAGCATAACAAGTCTTTGGTAATGGGGTAATGATAAAAAATATGAAAATTGAAAACTACAAAACCTGTTTTCTGGCAATGGGCGGTGCGCGATGTTGCTAGACTCTCAAACACATAATTCCTACAGGTTCGGAACATTATTAAAGTCATAATCGAATTCAGGGATTAGTTACGTAAAGGCTCTCCAAACCAGCTCCCATTCCTAATGGGAGCTCTATATATTGTTCTCTGAATATTGGTGGTGTTTTTGTATTCAAGTCTTTGGTTATTAACACTTTGCTGCCTCCAAATGGGAGGTCTACATGCCACATATCAAGCATCATCTGCGGTAATACAAAGCCACCAATCTCTGCTGTTCTGAGGCATTCCAGTCCTGTGTTACTTTTGTACTTGTTTCATATTCATGCCAACATCTTTACCTTTGCCATGGCATATGCATTGAGTATGTAGCTTTGGTACACGACACCTTTAGAGGCTGCTATATATTGTTGTAAGATATATTGAGCAGATGAGAAGTTGCCAATGACMTACTATGTAGTGTTGAAAAGGCACTCACACTTGAAGGAGGGAGGGCCAATTACCTACAGGCCACCATTTAATGCCATAACCCTCGCGCATCTCATTTTATTAAAGTGCCTCATTAACACGAATTGGTTTCTATAGCGGACTAACAGGATGGCATTCAAAAGAATTAGCAGCCTGCCAGGTAGTTGGGCAGTTGAGGAAATTGTAACGCCATTCGGTTGAGCCTATGGAGCAAATAGAACGCTTGTTAAAAACAATGGTTGTTTGGAATCCGACCCTGAAGACAATCTAGCAAAGTTGAGATGTATGGTTTCTTTTTCAAATGCCGAAGTTTTTGGTTTTTTTTTTCAGTTCCACCGTCCCATATATTATCTTTTCATGAATTTTTCTTCTGTTCTTGTTTCTGTAAAATGTTTTGACTGATTTTGTATTTGTTTTTTATGAACTTAACAGTGATGCAAGATCTATCATGAATAAAATCAGATGATGCAAAAAATGCTTTCGTCGATCCATCTTTGGACAAGAAGGTTAGTTTTTCTCATGTCAATGTCAAACCGAGGGCTTTAATGCAAGATATAAGGACAAGAAGGTTGTTTTTTCTCATGTCAATGTCAAACCGAGGGCTTTAAGGATAATAAGGCATTAAGCCATACATAAATGTTGAAATGGTTTAATGTTCTGATTTTGGTTAAACCTCTAGAGTTACAGAAAATAATAAAATGAAGTAGGTTGAATGTTCTAAGAAATGATGATTTTTTTGAGAGGAAATTTGCGTGACATTCGTAGATTTGAATGATAATTTCTGTATAATCCTCGTACACAACTATTTTTTAACCAGTTAAATTCATTTTTACATTTAAAAATGAATTTTGAACAACAAAAATTAATAATTAAAAAAACTATTTTAAATAAAACTAAAATGTTGAATAAGAAATGGATTTTGAATAACAAAAATTAATAATTAAAAAAGCTATTTTAAATAAAACTAAAATGTTGAGTTAAGACTAACCTTTTGTTTTTTCACTCTTTTCAACAAATCTGTTACAACTAAAACTCGGGATCAACAATGCACAACTCAAGTCACTAATGGAGCAATGAGTGTTTATGATGTGCGGGTCGAGAAGGTAATTTCATCCAAGCCTTTTGGCTTTATTTTAATTTTGTGGTTTCTACTGGTAAAATTGAATAGATATCGAAACCTCCTTTCAACGGTGCATCAAACACTATCAATGAAAATCAACTCCATAGACCACCAATACGTAAGATGTCAATGGTACAAATTGAATAATAGTGGCTAGTTTTCTTGTTTCACAAGGATTTTAACTTTGTTTATTATCGTAGTTCATTAGCCATAGTTTATAACACCTAAAATTTGTTTATTAAACTCAAACATATTTTTTGTGAATACAATTGTAAATATGTCATCCAATTGTTTTTTTTATTGACAAGATTTCAATTAGATTTCTCCATTGTTTACAAGTTTTTTAATAGATTGATATATTTTTTACGAAAGGCATGGTTCTTTGAGAGAGTTATTGTTAAGTTGTTGTCACAATACACTAGAGTTGTTCCTTCTTGTCCTTGTTGAAGATCCCCCGATACTCTACTTAACCAAATTGCTTGATAAGTTGTTGTTGTTGCTACATACTCAGCTTCCCCTGATGAGATTGTCACAATGGGTTGCTTCTTGATTCCCATGAAATCACACTTGAACCAAGATGGAAGACATATCTTGAAGTACTCTCCCTGTCATCAATACTACCTGCAAAATCATTGTCAATATATCCAATTAAGAAATCATTACTAGTATTGGAATATAATATACTGTGTCATATTGTTCCAACAATATATCTCATAATTATTTTTCCAACTTGCCAATGTGAATATTTTGGAGACTCCATGAACCTAGAAATCAAACTGACAACATACATAACGTATGGCCTAGTTGCAATGAGATGCATGAGGCTGCCAACCAATCTCTTGAACGAAGTTAGATCTACATTGGGTCCTATATACTCTTTGTTGAGCTTTGTCCCTGATGTAATTGCAGTTGGTGTTGGTTTACAATTCATCATCTTGAACCTCTTCAGCACATCCATTAGAGGTTCAACACATCCATGACCGCATACCTTGCTTGAAACACAAAATTTCATTAATATGATTGAATGACTTCAATACCAAGTAAATATCTCATTCAACCCAAATCAGTCATTCCAAATTCTTGTTTCATGTTTGATTTAAACTTTTCCACTCATAGATTTCCTGTGAAGATCATATCATCAACATATAAACAAACAATCAAGATTTGACCTTGATCCTTCACCTTTGCATACAATGTGGGCTCATTGTTGTTCTCTTGAATAAATTATTGATCATATATGAATCAATCTTGCTATACCAAGCTCTAGGAGCTTGCTTAATCCCATATAGAGAATTTTTCAATCTGTAGACTTTATCTTCATGTCCTTTTATCACATATCTTGGTGGTTTCTCCACATATACTTCTTCTTCTACCACATATACTTCTTCTTCTAAAATACCATTTAAGAACGCCAACTTTACATCCAATTGATAAACTTTCTAATTGTTTTGAGTTGTTATGGCTAAGAAATCTCTAATTGTATTTAACCTTGCAACTAGGGAAAAGGTCTAACCATAATCTACTCTAGACTATTGTGCAAAACACTTTGATACCAATTTGGCCTTGTACTTTTCAACTTTTCCTTTTTCATTAAACGTGGTTTTGTAAACCCATCTTATACCAATGCAATCTTACCTTCTCGTAATTCTACTAGATCCCATGTATCATTCTTCTCTATGGAATCTATTTCTTAATCCATTGTTTTGATCCAATTTTCTTTTTTACCCGTTTCTTCAAAATATGTGGGTTGACAAGTA
>JASDQU010243996.1:12693-36634 GCA_032191745.1 Picea mariana | reverse complement strand
TTTCATTAAACGTGGTTTTGTAAACCCATCTTATACCAATGCAATCTTACCTTCTCGTAATTCTACTAGATCCCATGTATCATTCTTCTCTATGGAATCTATTTCTTAATCCATTGTTTTGATCCAATTTTCTTTTTTACCCGTTTCTTCAAAATATGTGGGTTGACAAGTAAAAAATAAAAAATTTGAATGCACATCTAGATATTCATAGATTTCTCTTAAAATTCTAGTCTTTCTAGACCTTAGGGAAGCAATTGTAGGATCAAACTCATTGCTTGATTGAGAAGTAGGAATGAATAGGGATTCTAGGCTAGATGACTCACCTTGAATAGAATTTCTTGGAGTACTTATTGGAGTATCTATGATTGAGGATTGGGTTTTTTAACCTTGTTGACCACCTTGTGCAATATGTTCCTCTACTTTATATTCTACTTAAGGTGTTGTTGCTCCAACAGTTATAGTATTGTATATGCTTCCATCCCATGCTTCGTCTTCTTTGAATTCAACATCCCTACTGATTATCACTTTCTTTGTAACTAGATTATACAATTTATATGTCTTGGATTGATCATTGTACCCAACAAAGATGCACTTTTCACATATGTCATCTAGCTTTGTTCTTAACTCTTTAGGAACATGAGCATATGACACAAAAACAAATACTCTGAAGCGTGCTACACTACAACTCATACCTATCTATGCTTCTTGTAGAACTTTGTTCTTCACATTTTTAGTAGGAGATATGTTCAAAACATAAACAGATCAAGCTACTACTTCTCCCCAAAAATCATTTGACAAATGTCTTTCTTTCAACATGTTTCTAGCCATATTCATAATGGTTCTATTTTTCTTTTCAACTATACCATTTTGTTGAGGTGTATACCTTGTTGTAAGTTGTCTTTTGATCTCATGTAGCTTGTAGAAATCATGAAAATAATTTATAGGATTTATATGTTGTTGTAAATGAGTTTGTTTTCTGCATTCATTTCATTTCAGCATATTACAGCTACATATACTTATGGGTATCTAAAAATGGTTAAATAGGTGTATAATTTGTAGCTGGTAAGCTATAGGAAATTAATTCGCAATTTTTTTTTGAATTTATGTGTATTCTGCGTAGTAATGTTCCTCTGTTAAGCTATGGAACATTACATTGGGTCTTCAAATTCCAATCAGAAGGAACCTAGAAAAACAATATAATGATTCCTAGATGCCAAAGGAGATCGAGTGGTTACTCAAATTCCAATCAAATGCAACCTCAGAAAGAAAAAAAAGAAAAAACACCCACAAATCAGTTGGGTTATACTTACGTTTTCACCAATGCACCAAAAACCTAAAATGGGTCAACGCCCACTTAGAATTTCAAGTTGAAACGTGACGCCCAAGTGTGGATTTCTCTATATGGTGGCATCTCTCTTGGACCTCAACAAATCTGCGGTTTCTCTTGGCGGCTCTCCAACGAGCAACAACAACTTTTTTTTGGCCTTTAGTGAATCGAAAATGACTCTTGGCATCTCTCTAGAAAATAGAGGTAGCTTTATAAGCCCCCGTCAAATCGATGATGGCTCTTGGCATCTCTGCAACGAACAACGATGACTCTCTTAGCTCTCTTGGATTGCTTGACTTTCCGATCAACTGGTTTTGTATAGCCATGAACTATAAGATCCCAAACATCCTAAGTATGTAATTGATCTGAAAATGATCTTTTAATGACTATGGTTGAGTTTTAAAACATGAGTTCATTAACCATTTAGGAATTGAATGAAAAAGGAAGAATTAATGATGAAACATGGCAGCCATATAAAATATACATATCTAGAAATAAGCACAAGAATCACCAAACCATAACAGTAAAAGCTGATAACGGAGTTCGAAAATCTCACCTACGTCTTCGGGTCTTTGTCTCAGTGGGTGAGGTTTTCTTATTTCTATTCAAAGCTTCAAAAATACATCATAAAAGTGCCAAATGGATTACAAGATGATCTGGATGTATTATGTTAGATCTCAATAACCCATCAAAACTGACGGCACTGAAAACGGATGAACGAAACTCCCAGAAATGGCCTGCAAAGTTGCTCTCCTTAATGGCTTCCCTGCATAAAAATGGCTTTGGATTTTCAATTCTTCAGCATTTCCCTATTTTGAACCTCCCTTGAGGCTGCCAAGAACCTCTGGTTTATATAGGCTTGAAGTTGGCAACAAACTCTCAACTTCTCCCCAAGATCTGGCCTAAAAAAGGGCTCCATATCCCCCAAAAATGGTTAAAATCCATCAATATCAGGCATTAAATCAATAAAAATCTTATAATATAGTGGAAAAACCCACTTTTGACAAATAATAGGGTGCATCCCCCTCTGTCTGGGCTCTTGGTCATATGGGCACCCTCCATATGGCCTTGGGCTGGTGCTAGCGCATTGGCACCCTGGATTCCTAGCCCTAGTCATGTGGCTATGGCCCATGTGGCCACGGCCTTACCTTCCACGTGCCCACTGCAAGTTAGCCCTAGCCCCTAGTCATGTGCCTTGGTCGGTGGGCTATCCCGGTCGACCGACGCTAACCCCACAATATGAAAAGAGCCAACAATTATGTGTCAAAAGGGTGGAAGGTCTGAGTCGTATGGAAAATGGCCATGTGGTATAGTGAACTGCGCTGGAGGATAACCATACAAATTCATGCCAACACATAAACTGCAGGGTTATATGGTGGCAGTCCTATGGTACAGTTTGTGTCGGGGGCTGGGGCTAGGCAACAACCCTTTACTCCGCCCAAACGACAAAACAATTTGCATTCAAATAAAATATTCAGACCTTAGGTAGTAAGATCCATCGTGGGCGGGCTGGTAGCCCGGCCCTGCCAAAGCTCTCGCCTGGACTAGAGGTCACGGGTTCGACTCCCGTGGAGTCCAACAATTTTTGCCAAAACAAATCAACCAATGGAGGGGTGCCACATGGTAGCCCACGACTAGGCCACGTGGCACCAAAATACTTTCCCAAAATATGCCATGTGTCCAGAGATAATTCAACCACCTATTTGCCTAGTGATCATGCCCATGTACCTACCATGTCAACCCATGCCACGTGTCACCCTTATAGTGGTGTCACGTGTCACAAAATGACACATCCACATTTGCACCACCTACCCAGTCAGTGCACCTATCCACGTCATCATGCCAAATCACTTCCATGTTACTGTACAGTCGTATGACCTGTACAGTCAGCTGCCACGTCAGCACTGTACGGACTATACAGTCATCAAAATTTTGCATGTTTGGCAAAACGAACAAACCGTGATATCTTTCGCATATGACGTATGTTTGAGCCCGTTGCGTTGGGTTCGTAACAACGAGGCCCACACACACGTCCATTTTGAATCCATTCTAAGCACTTTGATTTTTAGGCCTTCTTGGACCCATGTTGGTTCTGGGATCCATTCTAGATCACACCTCCCCACTAAAGACCTTTTGGTCCTCCAAAAGGATACTAACCAGTCATCAAGTACGGGATAGGCCACCCCACTTGTTCTCTGTCTTTAAAGTCTGTCCTGTGCAGCTGTCTGATCAAGATCAGTTGTAAAACAACCATGATAACTGACAACATATTGTTATCCACTTGTACTCTGTCACATCTTACTGAAGCCACTATAATCCATGTTGACAACATTACTAATGATAACATCAGAAATATGGCTGCAAATGAGATAATATGTTTGTAAGCTAGCTGAAATATTATATGAAATGGATAGCAAGAAAAGAATGAGAAAAGAAAGAATTTGAGTAAGCTTTGAGGGAAGACTCCTCCTTGAGGCTATCCCAACAAAACCCTAGAAGAAAACCTGCAAAACTTCAACAAAATGTGATGCATACAAGTAGATAATATGGTTGAATATGCTAACAAAATAAAATACTTATACCCTATTAGCAAACCCACATATATAGATCAAGAATAATACTAGGTGTGTGATCTACCCAAGTAAAATACTTTACTCAAGAATCTACTCTATGCAACCCAAGATGCCAAATTCACAATATTACCTCATATGAAAGAAAGAGACAAGAATACACGTTGTTCTTCCAATCCTACAAAGTTTCTCTTTATTACTCAAAAGGAGAATCTTGTAGCAATAAATTGCTCCAACACTCTCAAGAGCGAAATAATGGATGCAAGATGGACAAGAATGAGAGAGATGTGAGATGGAAATCAAGTAGCATAACAATAACTCAAGATATGGTGAAGAAATGAGTGAGGGAGGGGTTCTATGTACTTGGGAAGGCAAATCTACCCCTCTTGGATGAGTTACAAGTGTCACACATCAAAGAAAAGTCACTTTTAGGGTTTTGGTAAGTTAGAGTTTTGGCATGGATGGATGAAGTGGAAATGAGTTGGAGTGAGTTGGCAAGGCTTTGATAAGTGAAATGATGAGTTGTAGGGTCTAGGGAGGCACACCAAGGGATATAATAAGTCTCCCATTAATTTTTTTATTATTTTTTCACTTTTTGGAGACTTTCTAGAAGGGAGGCACGCCACTCTAGGAAAAGTGACGTTTTTGCTTAATGGCTAGGTGAGGGGGTGATGTGAGGGTTGGAAAAGGTTAGGAAAGGTTATGAAAAATATCTCTCACACTTTTCCATCATTACTTTATCCCATTTTCTCAAAATTACAAAAATGACATTTTTCCTATGTCATGATTTAGCAATTAAAATTGTTGTTTTTGACTCATTGAGACTCTTGGTGGACAAACACCTAGCAAAAGTTGTCCGAATGAGATGAAACTTGGTACAAGGGTGTAGGGGTCTCATTCCATTTATTTTGAGCACAAATACCCCTATCAAAAGTCCAAGGACCTAGTTTTTACAATTTTTGCTAAAAAATAATTAAATAATTAAACCTCTAAACTTAGGAAAAATTAATAAAAAATTAATGAATTAATTTTTTTTATCTAGACTCGTCAGAATTCCACGAAACTTTCTAAGATGTCATACATGGTCATTTACATCATTCCTAAACAATAGTTACCAAAGGATAAGCCCATTAGAACGCCCTTCACCACTTTGGAGGAATTATTGCTCGTGTGAGGGAAAAACTCAAGGGAAATTAATAAGGCTGAAAAGCCCAATTAATAACCCAAGGATAAAAAACCTTCGGTGAAAGGAACTCTCCCAATGAATCCATATCAAGGTAACTAAACTAACTATGGCCCATGCAGACCTATTACATTATTAACCCACACAGGGGTGTGGAAATTTCGTTTACAAAATTATGTGTTGGAGGCAAAACATTGCCTAGTAGAACCAAACTGTCTTCGATACATTAGCATATGTTGATGCATATCTTCATGGCACATGGAGTTGACCCCCTAGTTGGATAGGTGGTCAACACTCATATAAAACCTTCATCATCTCCGACATGGAGCAAAAAGTCTTTCGAAACTCTTTCTCATCATGAGAAAGTCCCTCTTCCGATGCCATCTTCTCACTTTGAGAAGTTATCTTTCTCGATCCAATCTCAGGACTCTCTTCAAAAAGCTCGCCTTCACCATGATTCATCCTTTCCCTGGTAATCATGCAAACTCAAAAACCAACCGTTAACTGACTCTAACACCACTTGATCTGAAAAAAATCTTTTAATGACTATGGTTGAGTTTTAAAACATGAGTTCATTAACCATTTAGGAATTGAATGAAAGAGGAAGAATTAATGATGAAACATGGAAGCCATATAAAATATACAGATCTGGAAATAAGCACAAGAATCAACAAACCATAACAACAAAAGTTGATAACGGAGTTCGACAATCTCACCTATGTCTCTGGGCCTTTGTCTCAGTGGGTGAGGTTTTCTTATTTCTATTCAAAGCTTCAAAAATACATCATAAAAGTGACAAATGTATTACAAGCTGATCTAGTTGTGTTCTGTTAGATCTCAAGAACCCATCAAAACTAATGGCACTGAAAATCGATGAACGAAGCTCCCAGAAATGGCTCGCAACGTTGCTCTCCTCAATGGATTCCCTGAATAAAAATGGATTTGGCTTTTCAATTATTTAGCATTTCCCTGTTCTGAACCTCACCTCAGGCTTCCAAGAACCTTTGGTTTATATAGGCTTGAATTTGGCAACAAACTCCCAACTTCTCCCCAAGATCTGGCCTCAAAAAGGGCTCCAGATCCTCCAAAAATGGCTAAAATCCATCAATATCAGGCATTAAATCAATAAAAATCTTATAATATAGTGGAAAAACCAACTTTTGAAAAATAATAGGGTGCAATACCCTTTGTTCAGGCTCCTGATCATATGGGCGCCCTCCATATGGCCTTGGGTTGGTGCTAGCGCGTTGGCTCCCTGGATTCTTGGCCCTGGTCATGTGGCTATGACCCATGTGGCCACGGCCTTACCTTCCACGCGCCCACTGCAAGTTAGCTCTAGCCCCTGGTCATGCGCCTTGGTCGGTGGGCTAGCCCGACCGACCTACGCAAACCCCATAATCCGAAAAGAGCCAACTATTATGCGCCAAAAGGGTGGAAGGTTCGGGTCATATGGAGAAAGGACATGTGGTATAGTGAACTGCGCCAGGGGCTAACCATACAAATCCGCACCAACGTATAAACTGTAGTGTTATATGGTGGTGGTACAGTTCGCATTGGGGGCCCCTTTACTCCACCCAAACGACAAAACAATTCACATTCAAATAAAATATTCAGACCTTAGGTAGTAAGATACACCATGGGTGGGCTAGTAGCCCGACCTTGCCAAAGCTCTCGAACGGACCGAAGGTCACGGGTTCGACTCCCATGGAGTCCAACAATTTTTTCCAAAACAAATCAACCAATGGAGAGGTGTCACGTGGCAGCCCACGACTGGGCCACATGGCACCAAAACACTTGCCCAAAATATGCCACATGTCTAGAGATAATTCGACCAACTGTTTTCCCAGTCAGCATGCCCATGTACTTGCCACGTCAGCATATGCCACGTGTCACCCTTATAGTGGTGCCACGTGTCACAAAATGACTTGTACACATCTACACCACTTGCCGAGTCAGTGCACCTGTCCACGTCAGCATGCCAACTCACTGCCATGTCACTGTACAGCCTGTACAGTCAACTGCCATGTCAACATTGTATGGACTGTACAGTCATCAAAATTTTGCCTGTTTGGAAAAACAAACAGACCGCGATATCTTTCGCATACGACGTCTGTTTGAGCTTGTTCAAGTTGTGTTGGGTTTGTAATGACGAGGCCTACGCACACATCCATTTTGAATCCATTATGAGCACTTTGATTTTTAGGCCTTCCTAGACCCATTTTGGTTCTGGGATCCATTCTAGATCAATAATAATGTCCTCATTTTGATTTCCTAAACTTTGTAATTTTTCCTTGTAAAAATCGAGATCCATGGTTGTGCAAAGTTTGTTCCTTGAATCCATTTTTTTGTTTTTTTACTTTTACAAAAGACAAAAGGCAATCCACAAATGTCGAAGAAATTGAGTCCTCAAATTTCAGTTAAAAGGAACTCAAAAAAAAAAGTATAATGATTCCTAGATGTTGAAGGAGATCAAGTGGGTACTCAAATTCCAATCAAATGCAACCTCTAAAAAAACACCCACAAATCAATTGGGCTCTTCTTACCTTTTCACCAATGCACCAAAAACCCAAAATGGGTCAACACGCACTTAGAATTTTGATCTAAAACATGACACCTAGGTGTGGATTTCTCTAAACAACAACTTTCGTGGCCCTCATCAAATTGGTGGAAGCTCTTGGTGGCTCTCCAGCGAACGATAAAAACTTTTTTTGGTCTTGAGCGAATCGACAATGACTCTTGGAAACTCTCCAACAAATAATGACAATTGTCTTGCCCCTTGGAAAATCGGCGATGACTCTTGACATCTCTCTAATGAACAATGATGACTCTCTTGAGTTGTATTTTGTAAATCTTGATACCTACATTGCTTCAAGAAAGAGATATAAATACATATAAGAAAGATATAGGTTTACTAATAATAGACCTTGACAACTCAACTCTTCTAGAGATTTCTTCAAGAATCTAGATCTAATCAACCTCATGACTCTTCTAGAACTGTCTACAACTAGTAGGAGTAATAATATTCTAACATTACTACATATTTTTGTGGTCTCCACCCCGGACTTTGATTTACAAAAACCAAATTTGCACCTTAGTATGGTCTCCTACATTAGAAGGAACTCGTTTAAATTTACAATGATGTATGCAAAGTTATATCCTTTCATCTACTCACCAAATTAAAAATGATTTTGTAATTTATTTCACATAAATATGAAAGTATAATATACATGAAGATTAAATATTGCATGGTTAGGGACTAAAGCCACACCTGACCGAAAGATCAAGAAGGGTTTGGTATGATGTCACACTCAAATTAGTAGTAGTAGTATGTGGCAAAACCTATCATAACTCATTGGGTAATTAGCAATGAGGAAAACCATCTCTTGTTGCTATCAACAAGTATTGTAGTATTAGTAGTAGTAGCAGGTGGAAAAACCTATCATAACTCGATGGCTAATCAGCCGTGAGGGCAACCATCACAGAGTGATATCTGCTAATGTTATAGTAGGAGTAGTAGTAGTAGGTGTTGTTGTTTTGTTGTTGTTGTGGTTGAAGGTGGAAAACCCTATCATAACTCAGTGTTCGAGAGTACCGAGGAGAGATATTACTTGTTGCTATCCGTGAATGTGGGTTTCCTCATAACCGTTATTAAAGGAAAATGACACCACTTGAAATAACTCATTGATGGTCTGTAAGGGGGCATCTTGGGTCATTAACATGTTTCCTTATCTCCAAGGAAGATGAGCTCTTAGCCAATCAAAAATAGTTTGAGGTCTTACTTCATGACCAACAAAGAGTTTCAACCTAGATAATATTTACAAGAAACCCACTATCATGTATGAGGCTCCAACAGTGAGGTCATGTGTTTTCAACTAGTATATAGCCTTAATTCCATACATGAGAACAGACACTACCTATTGCATCTAACATCTTTCCTAGGAGGTTATTTTTTTCATTTATTACAAAAGTCATCAAAATCCAAAATGAAAATGATTTTAGTATTTCACATAAATTTGTGAGGTTTTTTTGTATTGTGATCTCACAATAATTTGAAATGGTTCTCATAAAAATGACATATCTTTAAATCTCGATTAACATGTCCCTACTTTACTTTTCAATTTGGGGCAGGAAGAAGAAAAGTTAAAATTTTAAATATTGGGTTTTGGTTTTGGGATTTTTGTATTAGGTGCAAAAGGGATTCAAATATATGCAATTAAAGAGCTTTTCCAATGCAGAGTTCAAATGAAAGAAAAACAATTTTCAAATAATTTTCTAAAATTTGTTTTCTAATAATAAAATTAATTTTAAAAAATTAAAATCTATTTTAAATATTTTATATATAACATTCTTCAGAAAAATAACTAATTTTTATAAAATTTAACTTAAAAAAAATATTTTCCAATTTGTATTTATTATTAAATTGATCTTATTTATTATTAAATTAAACACTACTTTTCAAAATATTTATGAATAATCATAATATAAACTTTTTTAATTTAATAACATTTTATATTTATAAATATTTTAAACACATATTAATCATCATCATTGTATAAATATAAATTAAAAAACCATATAAACTTTTTCAATTTAATAACATTTTGTATTTATAAATATTTTAAACACATATTATTACATGGATATAAATTAAGAAACCATAAAATTTTAAAATGTTATAAAAAGTCAAATTTAAATATTACATTTTTACATCTACTTTCTATTTAGAATAATTATTACAAACCTTGTACTTTCCTAAACTTTATACCGATTATAATTAATATTCTAAACTTTTTTAGACTTTATGCCCTTTATAATTAATATTTTAAACCTTTTATCCGATATAATTAAATTAAAAACGGCCTCTGAACCAACCCCCTCTACCTTACTTAAGCGCTTAAAGATAAAGTAAAATTTAAAATAAAATATACTCCAAGAAGATTAGTACCAGTACCACACCCCGATACTCGGCGACGGGAGTTGTTGTGGTCCCGTATATCGTGGATTAACTCAATTCACGATTCCAAAAAATGACTATGGTAAAACAATAGTCGATGTTATAGATTTGATGTTAATTATATTTTTATTATAATAATAATCATTTAATTTTAAAGTTGTGGTTAAGTGTGACATTAAATTAGTGTATGAGATTTTATTGTTTGTGGGATAAGGAATATTTTTCTAACAATTTTTTCCAAAAGAAAATTGTCCTATTATATTAGAAATATAATTTTACATCCTCAATATCACAGGTTAATATAGTTACTAGTTCTAATGTGAATAACAAAATCCAGTTCAAACAACAGAATGAGATTCCACAGTACTATCCAATGAGACAAGGAAAAGACATTCGATAACAAAGATGAACACTGTTGAAACTAGTAGGAAAGAAGCTAATCCCAAAAACTTTCTAAAAAATTTAACATGAAATTTATAAGTGACAACGAAACATTAAAAAATTTGAACATGATGGGTGGGTCCCGTCATCGTCGCTCTATCCCAATAGTAGTAGGAAAGTCTTCCTCTAGGAGCCGTAAGCGCTTGTTTAGATAATAAATCTGTTTCTGTATTGGATTCTCTGAAAATGTGTTGGAAGCTAATGCCTCGAAAGGATGATGCCAACCCTCGAATTCTCCGCTTCCACGCTTCAATATTGGTATCTTGAAGACTACCCTTATGTTTCAGCCACTCAATAACAATTTTAGAATCACCTAAAACCTTAACATTTTGTATTTTCAGGATCTTAGCAATGGATAAAGACGCCCACACTCCCACCAATTCAGCTTTGGTATTTGTTCCTTCACCACAATTAAAAAACCATTTGACAGCTGAGCCTTCCATCAATTTAACTGATCCCCCTACCCCACAACTAGAACGCCCTGCTATAGATGCCCCGTCAAAATAGGCCAATGAGTATCCAAGCAAGCGATTAACTGGACTCAATCTTAATATCTGGGGTTTATTAACTGTGCATGAAATTGAAAGAGCGCCTAAGGTCCTGTAAGCCACAGTCCAAGCAGAGGGGGTCTTTCCTTCAAAAATTGACTTGTTGTGTTCGATCCAGGTGTACCAACTCAGAAGGATAGGAATTTTTTTGGAAGCAGCCTTGCACACAAGTCACGATTCTGTGCAATCGTTGAGGTTCATGCCGCGCCAGGAGCAGGTGACTTTGAGAAAAAAATGAGCAGATCGCCCAGACATTCTTGGTAAAAAAGCAGTGTATAAACAAATGATTTATGTCTTCCCCGGAATCTCTACAAAGTATGCACATGCCCGGTCCCGTCCAACCTTTTCTTTGCAGGACATCCCACGAAAGATTTTGTTTTCTATTGCCAGCCAGAAGAAGAGTATGATTTTTAGTTGAAGTCTCCATTTCCAAACTTGAACCTTCCAGCCACTCCAATTCAGTAAATCGTGAGTAGTACGGATGGCATTGTAGAAGTTTTAGATTGTCATCCTTCCAGATGCGTCACCATAGTAAATTGTCTTTGGATTCTTCTTGGAGGGTAATCCCTGCCTCACACAGTGCCTTGGTATATGTTTCCCATTCAATGAAAAGATCACCAGACAACTCCAGCTCCGTGTTGCTCCGCAAGACTTCAGCAAAAGTGAATGGGTTCCTCGAAAGTGCAGCTTGAGCGAGCGAAGTGATCTGTTTATGTTGGAGACGTGCTAAGAGTTCTTTAGAGAGAAGTGAGGCGTCCCCAAATCCTAGAACCCTATCTCGACCGATCTTAATTTGTTGACCTGTTCCGGGGCACCAAACAAGCCAGTGATTAATGGAGGGAAGCGTGCGAATGAGGCTTGCCCAAATCTTTGAAGAATTGTTAATAAGAAAAGGTCGTCTGATCCATTTGACCAAAGAGCTATGATGTAAATATTTATCCTTAATGACTTGTTTCCAAATGCTATTATGTGTTAATACCCTCCACAACGTAATGGCGTTCAAAGCAAAATTGAAATGTGGTAGGTTGCAGAAAACCCACCCCCCATTTTTTTTGGCCTGGAGAGGACCTCCCAGCTGTAGAGGTGAAATCCGTGCTTGTCTGACTATCCATTCCAAAGGAACTGGAAAATCATTGATCTAATTTTATTTAGTATTGTGCGAGGCAGGGCCTCCAATGACATCCAATACACACTTTGCCCTTCCAAAACAATTTTTACCAGAATAAATCTCCCTCCAAGTGATAAATACATGTTGCAGCAGGACTCGATTTTGTTGGAGAATTTATTATTCAACCAATCCCAGTTAGCTGCTCGATGGGTTCCAGTCTTGAGGAAGTAGCCTAGATAGTGAAATCCGATAGCAAGATCGCTAAATTTGTAAGGCATGAGATTTTTATAAAGGTTTAAATCAACAACTGAGAGCCCTTCAAAATGAACTGTAGACTTGTTACTGTTCACTGATAGTCCTGAAGCTTGGAAAAATAGGTTGATATTACTGACTATCACTCTCCATTCAGTCAAACTAGCCTTGGACAGAATGAGAACATCGTCCACAAACAAGAGATGCATAATTTTTGTCAACCTGGAGATCTTAATCCCTGTAATAAGCCCTTCCTCCAAGTTGTTCTTTAGTAATCTGTTGAGACCTTCCATTACTAGGATGAAGAGAAGGGGAGACAAAGGGCATCCCTGCCTGACACCCCTGCCTCTTCTGAAGAAATCAGTAGCCTCCCCATTGATGAGTATCGCAAAGGAAGAGGAAGTAATACAAGACATTATCCATTTAGTCATGTGGATCCCCATACCTGATTTAAGAAGGATCATTCTAAGAAACCCCCAATCTACACAATCATAGGCTTTCCTTAAATTCAACTTAAGAAAGAGAGCTTTCAAAAAAAAAAATTAATACTATGCAGACTTTCGTGAGTTGTGCCAATAGCATCCTGGATGCGCCTACCTTTTAGAAATCCCATCTGTTCACTGGAAATTGATCTAGAAAGAAAGGGTTTAATGCGGTTAGCTAAAATCGTAGAGATGATCTTGTAGCACAAGTTGCATAGGGAAATAGGGCGAAAATCATCAAAAGAAGAAGGTTTGTTTGCCTTAGGGATTAGTGTCAGAAACGTGGAGTTTAGGCCTCCCACAATTGATCCTAATATTCTTGAATCTTCCACCATCGCTAAAAGGTCCTTCCCTACCAAATCAAAAAAATAAATGAAGAACTCGATCGTCCACCCGTCCGGACCCAGACTCTTTTCCTTTTTGAAGTGGAATAGCACCAATTTTAGCTCCTCCAATGTAACGGGTTTGTATAGTGACCTTGCCTCTTCCTCATCGATCATTTTTGGATAATGCTCAATCAATTTAACCTATTCCTCTATATTGATGCAAGTCAATGCTTTATAAAATGATTTAAAGTGTTTGACAGCTTCAGATTTTATAGCATTACTATTTGTAACAGGTTCATTGTTGTCTCCTTTAATCTCCCAAATATACTTTCTTAGTCTGTTGTGATTGGCAAGATTATGGAAGAATGTAGTGTTCCTGCCTCCACTAGCCAGCCATAGGGCTCTACTCCTCAACCGCCTTGGTCCTCTTCTTTTCTTAAAATTTTATTCTTTCCCTTTCCAAAAGTCTAAGAGATGATTTTGTTTCTTGATTAGTCAAGTCTCCTGCCAAAAGATGTATGTTCTCCTTAATATCAGCTTCTAACTCCATCAACTTTGCTTTGTTTAATTTCACCTTCTACGAATGCCATCTTTTAGTAAGTCTTTTTAACACTTGAAGTTTCTAGATCAGCTGTCGTTGAATATTCCTCTCAACGAGAAAGATTGACTCTTGCCACACCTTAATGACAATATTTCTAAAATCCAATTCATCGAGCCAGTGAGCGTTGAACTTAAAGGGATAAAGTTTGAAGGCTGACATTAATTCTAGCTCCAAAAATATTGGAGCGTGGTCGGAGAAATACGAGTATTCAACCCAAGACCTGTAGAATCCAATTTCACTTATTAGATAGTCGGAGACAAGAACCCTGCCAAGGCATCTAGCAATAGCTTCCTTTCCACTACGGCCATTTATCCAGGTAGGTACGAGCAGAGATGGTTTAATATCAACTAAATTTTTGGAAAGGAACATATCTTTGTAGTAATCATCAATAGATCTAGTATGGGTTCCCCCCCATGTCTCAACAGATGTAAGAATGAGGTTGACATCCCCTTCCATGATCAAGTTCTTGATAGAAAGTATCTCGTTGTTCTCCACTGAGTTCCAGAAATATTTCATGGCCAAGTAAGGGCCATAAACATTTAATAAAGCTAGATCCCGCTTATGTAAATAACTCTTACCAGTAACCAGAATGCCACCGACCGTAAGATAAGGAGTCAAATCCAACAAGTTAGGATCCCAGGCAACTAGCATGCCCCCAAAGGTACCCATAGAATTAATGGAACAAACCGCCCGAAGGTTGAAAAATAAGTAAAAAGTCTCTTGATTTCGGAGCAGAAACCAAGGTTTCTTGAAGGAAAATAATCTCAGGCCGGGTGTGATCCACCAGACGACGAAAGGAGGCATCTTTGAGGGTGCCTCCAATCCCTCTAACATTCAAGGAGAGCAATAACATCACTTAGACCTTGCTAGGGCTTTCATTTCTCTAAGAGGCCCAATATCAATGGAAGAGAAATCATTCTCAGTGGTCTTTACAGCATCTTGTGACAGTTTTTTCCGACCACTTCCCGTTTTTAGAGGGGAAAGTTCCATACCTATACCCCTTGACCAAGAAAAATATTTCCCGTCCTTCGCCGACTTGGTATTGGAACTAGAAGCCTCTGAAGCTTCCACTGTATCTAGAGCCCTCTTCCCCAGGAAAAGAGGGAGCTTTGTTGCATCTTGGTTTTCTCTAAGAAAGGGAATTAGAGAGTCAAGGACTATGCTGAGACCAGTCTCCTCTTCCCGAGGTTCTGTACAACCGAGTTCAATGAATGGTTCCATTGAAATAACATGGGGGGGGGGGAGAAGTGAAGTAGTTGGATCCCTCGGTCTGAACACATTGATTTCAGAGGCCAGGGTAGAAGGAGCAAGGCTGTAGGGCTGCATGGCAATGTTAGAGGCAGTAGGAGGAGGTGTAGATACGATGACTGGTCTACCCACATCAGCTACTGGAGCCGAAGATGGTCTAAATTTTTCTGTGGGTCCATTAACTCCCTCAATCTCTTTGTCAACCGAAGTAGCATGAAGTATCCATTTGGAGTTATCCAATGCTTCCTTTTCACACAGGGATAAGGAAGAATAAAGAGCAGGGCAGAAGAAACATAACTTACCCAACAGGGTGTCCAAAAACTCCGAGGGAGGTTCGGAAGCAGCTGAGTAATGGACTGGTATCTCACCCAAGGAGTTCATGTCCATCATATAATCTTGTGGGTATTCCTATACCAAGGTATCCTCTGAATTTTCCTCATAACACTTACCTCTGCAATCCCTCAAGAGATGACTAGTACAATAACAATGGTTTCACCTGAAGGGTATACCTTGGTAGTCCAGTTTCTGTTTGGTATGGCGACCATGCTACTCAATATCCATTATTTCTGGAAGACCCTCATGTAAATCTACTTCAACTAAGATTCTTCCCAATTTCCTTGACGTATTTTGTAGGGAAGAGTGGTCCAAAGAGATGAACTTCCCCAAGGCATTCCCTATCGCCTTCAGAGCACCCTCATTCCATAAATGGATGGGAAATCCAAGCAGGAGGACCTAGAGATGCCTGAATTGAAAATGTTCTATTTGTGGGTCAAAATCCACTCTCCAACGCTTTAACATTAATGTACTCTTTCCCAACACCCAATACCTGTTCAGTAGAAGAGAGGCATCCTCAGGAGATTTGAAGATGAAGCCCATCCAACCATTTGTAAGATGGAGTAGCTCCAAAGCATATCCAAGAATAGGAACCCAGTTTAGTAAAACCCAGTCCGAGACTGGTATATCCGCCAAATAAGAGTAGGATAGGCGACCGACCAAACCACACAGAGAAAGCCTGCAAGTTTCTTCAAGGCCCAAATCATCCCCTAAAACCATCCTCTGAACTTTCTTGTTTGCCCTCCACACCTTCTTTCTTACTCCAAACAGGTTTATGTTGGTTGTAGTGCTCCTAGATCTACCAATTGTATCTTCCACTTTCTCACCTCTACAAGAAAGAAACTCAACATGAAGAAGAGGAGCCTGTTGGTGACTAGAAGCAGTGAGGAATCCTTCACCAGTAGTATGTGGAAGAGGAAAGGAAGGATTCGAAGAAGAAACAAGAGCAAAAGGCAGAGTAGGACATTGAAGGCCAGTGACAAGAGGAACCTTACTGCTCCGACGAGCATGGAAGGAAGAGAGGACTTCGACAAAGTCTGCTTGTAGGAAAAGTATTTCCTCATGCCTTTCTCTTTCTTTTAAGGCGTTCCTAAGAGAAGTGACATCTTGGTGAGGGTCCACCTTCCCTTTCGAATCCATAGTGCCAATAATCATCCCCGAAGGATTTTAAAAAAGAATGAAACCCAAGTCAGATACTGGCAGGGGATTAGGGGGAGAAAACAAAGTCGTTTCCCCTAACAATTTAATTGTTAAAATCTATGAGATGAAATAAAAAAATTAAACATTTTTACATAAATTAAATTATTGATAAAAAAATGAAAATAACATTGAAAGACACTTATATCACTTATAAGGTGGATATATTATCCAATATTATATTTATTTTATATGTTATGAAACTACCATTATCCTGCAAATTCAAGATATTATCCAATATTATATTTATTTTAGATGTTAAGCAACTACCATTATCTTGTAAATTCCATTATTATTTTCATTACCATTCTGGTGTTGTCATATTAATTATAATACATGAATTAGGGTAAAGTATGTGAAGTTGTTAAAAGAAGACAAAGCAATGTAAAAACACGCCTCCCTGCCATGGCACATTTGATTTTAGCTTTTTCAAATCCAAAATCCTTATAATCATTTTACATTGCATATATTAACAACTTAGTTTAAACGTTTTATTTTTTGTTTTTTTTAGTAATTTTTTCCGTTTGATTTTGCTTGAAATTTGGTGAGGAATGGTTGGATATGCATATTTGAGTGGTTAAGTTTGGATAATATAAGTGCCCCAAGGGTTTTTCAGCAATCCATTTATGCATTCAAAAATGCAATTTAAATAACAAAAAATAACATTTTTGTCCAAATTTACATGATTTCTACCAAAAAAATCCAAAAGGTAGAACGTTTAGCCAACACCTATATTAACCAATAGTATTTTCCATTTCAAAATAATTATCATAATGTTGCATTACATACATCAACAAACAAATTTTATATATTCATTAACTTCGAAGCACTCTTGGGATTGTGAACCGATATTTAGATATCCCAATCTTCATAGATTGGATATTTTGAAAAATTCAACATTCAATATAAGGTGTTGTTCCTGAGTTTATACTAAGGCTTCAAGTATAATGTCAGGCATCAGGAAATGAGGAAAGGTTTGAATGTTCGCCTCTTACCACCAAAATTATAAGAGAAAAGTTCTTTAAATCAAATTAATATTGCAACAACTTAGAGGTTGTTTCTCGCATTTGAGTTAAATTTGAAATATTGAATGAATTGAAAGAAAACACAAAGCTGCTAATCAAAGCAAGGCATCAATTACTGAGGAATCTTACTTTGTAACAGAAGAAGAAAGTGAAATGATGTAACCTTCAATGAAGTATAAAATATAGTATCTCGGTAACATACAGGTCTTGTATTTGCTAATAGTAAATACAGAGGAAAATATGTTTGTTATCAGACTACTAAGTAAAATATAACCACAGTAGATGTTTTACTAAATTGTGATTTAAACATTCATCAAAGAAATGTATATGAAAGTATGTTGTAATATGGAAGGATAGAAGAACACATAACTCAGAATAGACGAAATGTAGAATCTTTGGTTTGCATTTGTATTAATTCTCAATAAAGAGAGTTTTCTCCTTTACAATCGGCAAAAAGCAGCCCCTGGTCCTTTCTCAAAATGTATATTTATACAAGATTTAAGAATTTGAAATTCTATCATTCTAAAGGTTTCGGTTACAAATGAGAAGGTGAAACGATTCACTTCGTTATCCCTTGTCTCCTCTCATGCTAGCAGGGCGTTTTCCTTTCTTTGTCTCCTATTGGCAAGATGTTTTCCTTTCTTTGTCTCCTAGCTCCAAAATAAGGTAGCATGAGAAACTATATTACTGGCCTCCAGAAGTGTTCCCTATCCCCTATTCAATACATTTGATACACCTTTCTACCAACTAATTTATCAACTTGGAAGGTTCTGTTTGGTCATTTGCCTCGAAAATGTAACACTTCTTTTCCAGCTGTGGCAATCTTTCTCCTATTTTTCCATCTACTATAATGATAGACGATAGTCGTAGATTTCGTTTTATTAACCATTTATCTATTTGAGCAATGTCGACCTGTCTTATCTGAGAGAGATCAACTTGGTCTCTTTCCACATTTTCCTTAATATCTAGCAAATGTTTGGCTATGTTGATTTTACCCAACATCCCAGAGCTACTTTCCTTATCAAGATCTAACAATTTTTTATTTAGCAGGCCAAATGTTTCTTGACAGGAATATCTCACCTCTTTAGCCATTTTTCTGTTTTCTGCTATATTGTGCTCCCATGCCTTTAGCAGGATGTTACCTCTGGTTTTCTCTGGAATCGATAATTTGGAAGCGATGACTATTTCCTCTTTTGCTGACGATATAATAACCTCTTGGAAGACACCTCGAGCTGCCTTAGCTCCTCTTTCTCTTAAGGTGATATTATTTAACTCTTGATCTATCATCTGAAAATGATTCTGGATGATTTCTACTTTAGAAAGTAGACCTTGTTGAGCTACTTCTATCTTCTTTCGTATTTCCATGGCTTGAGTTTGGAATACTGTTATATCTATGACCTGGCTTTCAGTAGAATTTAATTTGGATTGCAGTTGTTTTATTAACTCCTCTTGTTGATTGACCTGTGTTTGACTTATTTGAGCCGACTGATGCATTTGCTCGAGATTGCATTTCAGCTGTTCGATTTCCTATTGGTCAGCTGCTCTGGCTTGTTCAAGGTCTTTGCATGCCTCACTCCTGGCATTTGTCTCTACAACTGCTATCTGAGTCTGTAATTTGCTAATTAACATGTCTTTTTGTTTCAACCGTTCCTTCAAGGTCCCGACTAAATATTGGTTGGTTGTTGCATAAGCCCCCAATGTTCCTGCTACCTCTTCGGTGAATTCTACCTCTTCTAAGGCTTCTCCATCAGTTAGTACTCTATATATTTTGGTCATTGCACCCACCCTTTAGTTCGTTTCTCACTTCACCACGACTTTCCTTTTTTTGCTAAAAAAGAAATCGCTAGGAGGTAACTCTTCTACAGAGATAGGTGTTAGATCTTCTTTGAATATTGTTCTTGCATCGAGGTTCCCCTTGGTAGATTGTAAGGGTGTGATGGATGGAATGGGACTGTCGATTTCTGTGGATGTTTGTTTCATGGCAGTGTCTGTGACCGGTTCATTTGATGTAGACAATGGTGTGTCTCCTACCCCTTTTGACGGTATCTCTTTTTGATCCTTGACATGTTTACCTGGTGTATTTGTCTCTGGGGGTCTTTCTTCTTGGCTTGAGATCTTGGTTTCCTAGTTCGAGGTCTTAGTTTCCTCTGTGCTCCCCTGAGTTTCTTGTTTTCCAGGGCTTGTGTCTGTTGAAACCTTGCCCTGTAAAACTTTGGGGAGGCTACTTCTCCGGTGTTCCTTAAATTTGTAAAATTCGATCATCCCTTCGGGTGACAGAGCTCGGACCCGACTTAAGACTTCTGAGTAGGATCTCGCTCCTCGAAAAATCTCATCATGAGGAGAATCTTCGTGCTCGTATCTTTTTAGACCACAAATTGCCATGTGGTTACCCACGACCTTATGAGGGTCGTGCTTCTTGAATTCAGTGTCTACCAGTTTCATTTCTTCTAAGGCCGTGGCCTCCACTTTGGAATGGCCAAAATCCAATAAAGAAAATGTACCAATGTGTAGGGGAAAAGATGGCCATACCTTTTTTTGAACTCCTTTGAGTTCTTTGTTGATTCCGTCGAGTAATGTTTGCTTAGCTACCTCGCGACATACTAGCCTGTCTGGTAAGAATAGTGACAGTGCATATGGGGGAACAAAACAACCAAAAACCCTAATATAAGAGAACTGTTCTTCTATGTACTAGTCTGCCACACTGCCTAAGTTGGCCACGATTTTATCTGAAATACTAGGAGGTGGGTGGCCGAAGATAACGACATGCATTGGTATCATTACCCAGTTGAAAATCTCAAAGATGAAGTCTTTGGCTTTATCTTCCCAGAGTTTTGAATTGTACACGTGAATAGGCTCTGCGATATTTGGAGTTCAGCTCCAGCTCATTAATGGAAAAGGTGTCATGAAGCAATTGGCGTCCATAATGTAAGAAAACATGAAAAATGAAGCTGCTTTCCCACTCACCTTTTGTGTCCGATATTCTGTAATTTGACTGCCGAGACTGTCTGACAACATTTTGGCCTAGTCGAAAGAGTATCCCTCTGCTACTGTGTGGATAAGCGATACCCATGGGAGAAATAAATGTGCAGTATTCTCTTTCCATATAGACTTCTTCTTTTAGATCTCCATTTAAAAAAGTTGACTTGACATCCATTTGATAGAATTTAAACTGTTTATGACAAGCATAGGAAAGAAACATTTTAATAGCTTCTAATCTTGTTACAGACGCAAATGTTTCATCAAAATCCAGTCCTTCTATTTGAGCATATTCTTTGCAGACCAATCTAGCCTTATTTCTTACAATATTTCCTTGCTCATTCATCTTATTTTTGTAGACCCATTTTGATCCTATTACATTTTTATTCCCTCGCCTAGGAACAAGTTCCCAAGTTTCATTCTTTTCAATATGGTCCAGTTCCTCATTCATTGATTTTACCCATTTTACGTCTTTACTGGCTTCATTAAAGTTCTTGGGTTCCACCATGGATATGAAGGCCATATGTGATTGCTCGGTGTCTTTGATTATCCTTCTCCTGGTTTGTACACCTTTGTCCTTCTCACCAATTATCTGACTTCCAGGATGATTATTTTGAGTAATTCTAGAGGAAGAATTTGATGTTGATTGTTGTACTAACTCTTCTTGTCTGGGTGTCTCTTCTCCATCTGATTCTTGGACCTGTTCGTCTTCAGTTCCAACTATGTCCTCTCTAGTAAACTCAATATTTCTCAACTCTCTTACTGGGACTTCTGCATCAACCTTTAAATCAATGCAATCAACTAATTTATGCAATCTTTTATTAAAGCATCTATATCCTTTACTATTGGTAGCATATCCTAAGAAGATGCCTTCATCATCCCTGTCATCATACTTGCAAAGGTTTTCATTATTATTCTTTATGTAGCACTTACTCCCAAAGAATTTGAAGTGTTTGATTGAAGCAGGTCCTCCATACCACAGTTCATAAGGTGTCTTGTCACTATGTGGTCTCAGGTGGGCTTTGTTAAGAATATGGACTGTTATGTGTATTGCTTCTACTCAGTAGGTTTGATCAATGTTCTTCTCATTCATCATTGACCTATCCATTTGTTGAACTGTTCTATTTTGCCTCTCAACTACTCCATTTTGTTGTGGAGTTCATGGGATTGTGTATATTTTCTTTTGATCCCATGTTTATCACATAATTCCTTGAAATCACTTGACATAAATTCTCCTCCTCTATCTGGCCTTACTGCCTTTAACCTCTTGCATGTTTGATTCTCAGTTAAAGCCTTAAATATTTAAAATTTCTCAAATGATTCAACTTTTTCTTTGAGAAAAGCAACCCAAGTAAGTCTGGAGTAATCATCAATGATCAACATAAAGTAGTTTTCCTTCCCTGTGCCTTCCTGTCTTGATGGTCCACATAAATCCAAGTAAGTCTGGAGTAATAATCAATGATCAACATAAAGTAGTTTTCCTTCCCTGTGCCTTCTTGTCTTGATGGTCCACATAAATCCATATGAACTAAATGGAGTGGTTTCTCTGTTGAAGTAGAGCTCTTGGATTTGAACTGTGTCCTTGTTAGCTTTCCTACTTGGTAGGGTTTACACACAGAGTCTTGTGGCTTTAATATTCTTGGAATATCTTTTATTGGCTCAAGATTTTTGAGCTTGATTAAGTGGTCAAAGTTTATATGTCCAAGTCTCCTATGCCATAACCAACTTTCATCATGTTTTCTTAGATGACATTCTTCTTTATCTTCTTTTAGCACATATACATTATTTTTTGTCCTTATGCCTTTAGCCACCACTTGTCCTAAGTTTACAGACTTTATCTTACAATCCTTGGAAGTGAACACCACTTCACATCCTCTGTCACACATTTGACTTACACTGAGCAAATTATGTTTCAACCCATCTACAAGTAGAACATCCTGGGCTTTTCCTTTACCATTACTCAAACTCACCATCCCTTTACCCTTGATTTACCTGGTTCATCATTTCCAAAGGTTACATTTCCTGTTTTTCTTTTACTTATATACATAAACTTATTCTTGTCTCCAATCATGTGCTTGGAACATCCATTGTCTATATACTAGTGGTCTTTTTGTTTTTGAGCTGAAATTACTAGACCACATTTTTCACTATCTTTCTTTTTCCATGTGTTGGCATTTCTAGCTAAAGGATTTATTCTTGGATCTGCCTTGTACTTTATCAGATGGCAGTTTGCATCTTTGTGGCTGAAGTTATGACAGTTATAACATTTGAGCTCATTATTCAGTAGGTCAAAGTGATTGGTGATACATTGTCTATTCATTGGCTATTTAGTTCTATGTTGTAAAGATTGTTTATTTCTTGACCTCCTCACTTGAATGTCTCTAAAATTTATTTGACAATTCGCAATATTATGACCAAAATTAGAACAGTAAAAATTGTAACTATGGAAGAAATATTGGTACCTGAAGGATGGCCTTTTTCTTGGCATTTGTTGCTCCATCTTCTGATCTCTTTTTTTTTTTATCAGGGATCATCTTGCCTTTATTAGCTTTTGGTGACAGAGTACTCTCATGATCTGATTGTCTGCTGACTTGGAACTTAATCATATTTACTGGCTCTTTGTTTTCTGGCTGTTTTTTGCTTGAACCATTTACATACCCTAATCCAGTCTTCAACAGAGGAGATATCTGTTTTCTCAGAATGTCGTTTAGTTCTGCGGTGGCTTTAATTCTTGGAAGATTTTGGAGATACTATGTTTTAAACTTCTCCATCTCTTTTATGGTTTTTTTTACCTCTTCTTCCAAGGCTTCACATCTTGCCTTCTTTTCTGATAACTGTTGTTTCAGAATGTCCTCTATTTTCTTTGGATCTTCTAATTCCACTTTTAGCAAAGCAAAGTATTCATCAGGTTCTTTATTGTCTTTCTCGAACTGTATCAACAATTGTTTTTTCTTTTTCTTCTTAGATCCGAGTCTAGCAATTTCTTCTAGAGCACTGATTAGTTCTCCTTCCAAGTCAACCACAACTTCTTCATCATCAACATCACTTCTTGTGCTTTTATTATCATAATCCTCTTTGGCCATAAGAATAAAGTCATTAATCTTATCTTCACAGGAGGAGTCACTATCCGTGTCTTCTGAAGAGTCATCATTGTTTACACATACACTTTTCTTTTTACCAAATCTCTTGGGTTGTACTTCTTTTCACCTTCAGAATCATGATCTTGTTTCTCATGTGGAAACTTAGATGCAAAGTGACCTATCTTTCCACAGTTAAAACATTTGAAGGAAAATTTGCCTTGGTACTTGCCTGATTCTTTCTTTAGTCTTCACACAAATTTTGCTTCAATTTCATCAGTCTCAGAATCCTC